>CAUYRT010076349.1:0-19083 GCA_963574885.1 Lepilemur ruficaudatus
CCTGTAGTCCCAGCTACTCGGGAGGCTGAGGCAGAAGGATCGCTTGAGCCCAGGAGTTTGAGGTTGCTGTGAGCTAGGCTGATGCCACGGCACTCTAGCCCGGGCAACAGAGTGAGACTCTGTCTCAAAAAAAAAAAAAAAGAAAATCCTACAAAACATAAGCAAACTACTGGAACTCATAAATAGATTTAGGAAGGTTGCAGAATGTAAGGTGAATTTTTTTAAAAAAAACAACTTTTTTTCTATATACTAGCAAAGTGAAAATGGCAAGTGAACTTTAAAAATACTGTTTAAAATAGTATTAAAAGATAAGATACATGGAGATAAACTTATAACTAAATAATGTATAAAACCTCTGCCCTGAAAACTATAAATCATTGCTGAGAGAAATGTAAAAAGATCTAAATAGGAGAGATACAGCATGTTTGTGGATCAGAGGATTCAATTAGAAAACAATACTTTGTGAGCTGTCCCCAAATTTATCTATAGATTGGATGCCTTCTCAAACAAAATCCCAGCATGCTTTTTACTGTAAAAAAAAAAAAAACACCAAAAACAAACAAACAAAAACCCCAAACTTTTAATTAATTCTAAAATTCCCATGAAGATGCAATGGACCCAGAATAGCAAAAATAATTTTGGAAAAGAATAAAATTAGGGGACCTACACTAACTTAATTTCAGGATTTACTTTACATCTACAATAATTAAGTCAGAGTGACATTGGGCTAAGGACAGACAGACCAATGGAACAGAATAGAGAGTTTGGAAACAGATCCATACTTACCTGGTCAATGATGTCTGACAAAGAGGCCAAAGCATTTGGATGGGGCAAGAAAAGCCACTCATACTCAGGACCGATGGGACAAAAGCAAAAGATCTAATATGGCATGATGGAACTCCTGGGAAAAGAGGAGAAAGAGGAAAGGCTATAAAAATATTCCAAAAGAAACTGGCTGAACGCTCTCAAATCGACAGGCATGGCTTAAATACTCAAGAAGGCGAGTCAATCCCAAATGGAAACAATTTTAAAAATCCACATCCACACACAATGTAGTCAAACTTTCAAAGACTGAATATAAAAATTGAGGCAGACACAGAGAAACAAATACTTACTGAGAAAAGAAAAATCAGAATTACACCGGATTTCTCATCAGAAGCCATGGCAGTCAGACGGACGTGGCCGACATTTTCGAGTGTTGAAAGGAAAGAAACTATCACCCTAGACTTCAACACCCAGTGAAAATATTTTTTAAGGAATGATGGGGAGATAAAGATATTTTCAGATCAGTGGAGATTGATATAATTTGACACCATCAGACCTACCCCCCAAAATGGCTAAAGGAAATTCTATGAAAAGAAAGAACATGATACCATAATAAATTTTAGAACATCAGTATTAAGGAAGAACAATTAAAAGTATAAGAATATGCGTAAATAAAATAGATTTTCTTCCTTCTCTTGAGTTTGTTCATTATTTTTGATGGTGAGACCACAAATGGTAGTCCTATCGAATGTGATTCTGAATGGATGTAGAGGAAACACTCCAGACAACTATATTATAAACAAAGAAAGATAAGAAGACATAAAGAAAAGTAAGGCTTTTACATTTCAATCAAACTGGTAAAGTCTCAACCCAAGTAGAGTGTGATCAGTTGTAAATCTGTAACGCAATACCTAGAGCCATAACTAAGAAGTACTATAAAGAAATATACTCAAAAACACCACAAATAAATAAAAATGAGATTTAAAAAATGTTCAACTAGGCCGGGCATTGTGGCGGATGCCTGTAGTCCCAGCTACTCGGGAGGCTGAGGCAGGAGGATCGCTTGAGCCCAGGAGTTTGAGGTTGCTGTGAGCTAGGCTGACGCCATGGCCCTCTAGCCTGGGCAGCAGAGTGAGACTCTGTCTCAAAAAAAAATAAATAAATAAATAAATTGCTTGTTAAAGAAAAAATTTTTGAGATTATGATTGGAGTTCAATTAACTATATAAATCATTTCGGGTCAGATTATCTTTATAATATGAAGTCTTTCTATCCCAGAACAAAGTAAAATTATACATTTATGTAATTCTATTTTTATTGTCCTCATTGATGTCTTTAGTTTGTTTCAAATGGGTCTTATATATTTCTTATCACATATATTCTTACATATTCTATGTAGTTTTTTCAGTTGAGTAGGATTTTATTTACCTTTTTATTATTTTAATAAGAAAGCTGTTGATATTATAGAAATAAGTTTATTGACCTGGAAAGATGTTTATGTAATGAGGAAAAAACAGAAACAGTTTGTTGTATTTTTTTTTTTTTGAGACAGAGTCTTACTCTGTTGCTCTGGCTAGAGGGCAGTGGCTTCATTATAGCTCACTGCAACCCAAACTCCTGGGTTCAAGCAGTCCTCCTGCCTCAGCCTCCTGAATAGCTGGGAGTCTATGTGCATGCTACCACATCTGGCTAATTTTTCTATTTTTTTTTTAGAGACAAGATCTCTCTCAAACTCCTGATCTGAAGTGATCATCTTGCCTCGGCCTCCCAGACTGCTAGGATTACAGGCATGAGCCACCACACCCAGCCCCCAAAACAGTTTTTAAATGTGACCATATGCTAAATTTTTGTTC
Organism: Lepilemur ruficaudatus; assembly: GCA_963574885.1. NCBI lineage: Eukaryota > Metazoa > Chordata > Mammalia > Primates > Lepilemuridae > Lepilemur > Lepilemur ruficaudatus. Next base: position 2,618 of record CAUYRT010076349.1, read on the forward strand.
AACAATATTAGAACAGTTTCTGCCATCTCTTAAGAGTGATTGCTTGTGTTGTGGTGAGATTGTAGATAATAGTTATTTCTTATGTAGCTTATATACATTTTTTATATTTTGCCATCGCATTTTACTTTTGTGATAATAATTGTGGCTAATACTTGTTTAGTGATGGCTGTGTGCCAGCTACTGTTTTAAGATTTATATATTAAATTTGAGGTATAAAAGAATCATTTCTTGTATAACAAGGAAATGAGGGAGAAGCCTCAGTATGTGTATCTGAGTTGGCACTGAAGTTTGAATCAGAAAAAGGCATGAAAGGGAATAGTTTGGTTTTTTAAGTGCTGCTTTTTAGCGTGATGCAGGGTAAAGCAGGTTATTCTTCATTTGTGGTTTTTTTTTTTTTTTTTTTTGAGCCAGAGTCTTACTCTGCTGCCCAGGCTAGAGTGAGTGCCGTGGCGTCAGCCTAGCTCACAGCAACCTCAAACTCCTGGGCTAAAATGATCCTTCTGCCTTAGCCTCCCAAGTAGCTGGGACTACAGGCATGCGCCACCATGCCCGGCTAATTTTTTCTATATAATTTTAGTTGGCCAATTAATTTCTTTCTATTTATAGTAGAGACAGGGTCTCGCTCTTGCTCAGGCTGGTTTTGAACTCCTGTCCTTGAGCGATCCGCCCGCCTCAGCCTCCCAGAGTGCTAGGATTACAGGCGTGAGCCACCACGCCCGGCCTTCATTTGTGTTTTTGTGAGAATAAGTGACTGAATATGTGCATGAAAATAAGAGCTAATTCTAGGATTTATGTTGTGTGTGTGTGTGTGCATAAGTATATACAAATGATGTTATGATTTGGGTAGTAAATGCTTTGAACATAGCAGAATAGAGGACAACGTTCTAATTCGGCTACTTAATAGCTGTGCGATCATGAGCACACTCTAAATCACTCTGAGTCTCAGTTTTTTCTCTGTAAAATGGAGATTATGTGAAGTGCTTATAGGGTTTTCTGTAAGGATTAAATTGTAAAATGCTTAGTGTATTGCCATACATATAGAAAGCACTCAAATGTTAGCTGTTATTATTGTTCCAAGGCACCAGTCACTTTCCTTTTAATATCTCACTTGTTCCTCAGACGCCCACTGTGAAATCCATTTTATCTTCACCATTTTAGCAAATAAACAAAGAAAGGCTCTGAAGGCAAGAGGAGGAAAAAAAAATAAGCAATAATAAATATAAAAACTACAATAAATATGAATGTATTGAATTTGTCAGTTAAAAGACAATTTATTGGTTTGGCTTACCAACAACTTTGAGATCTGAGATGCTTATAAGGGACAAACATAATGATGCTGAAGTTTTAAATGTAGTTGGATGGAGGGTGATATACCAGGTAAATACTAAACAAAAGATGCTGATGTTGCCAACTTCATCTAAGATATAATAGGTTTTTTTAGGCAAAAGGCATTATTTGGGATATACAGTATCATTGCATAATGATTAATAAAAACTCCTCCAGAAATATATAACCTCTATGCATCAAAAAACGTGGTTGTAAGCATATAATCCAAACATCAACAGAATTATAAGGAAAAACTGGTCTATAGTGATATTGGGAGATTTTAACACACTTCCTTCAGAAATTGATAGAATTGGCAGACAAAAATTAGAAAGGATATAGAAGATTTTAATAATAGAAAAATAAGGCTCAGAAAGAAGTTTGTTTTTGCCAAAAGTCACATAGCCAATAAAGGAAAAAAGTTGATTAAAATTCAAATTTGTTTTAACACAAGTCGCATGAGCTTTGAAGAATTCTATCTACCTAAAGTAGAGTTGTCTTTTTCTTCATAGGACCTGTTAAAGTGATTTGCATTTCAGTGTCCACATTGAATATTGAATGAATCTTAGAATTATTTTATTTCTCATATTTCATTATCTGTTTACAGAGACATAGGCTTCTGCTGTTCTATTTTGCTATATCCTATTTCTTTCCGTGAGAGCCCTGTTTCAATTACATAACAAACATATTCTGGCCTTGGATGATCATGAATTCTAAGTTCCTAGCAAGAGAGGAAAGGATTTAAGGCACAATGTGAATACACCAGTTGAGGTGCATTTGTCCCTAAGTCTACAGATCGTGGTTCCCCACAAGTAAGCCTGCTCATGTGAGATAAGAAGGGAGTTTCTGGAAGCAAGAATTCATTCTCAGTGTAGAAGACCTTGCCAGGACCTCACTCCAGAGCTTTGAAGCAGAGGCAGAAGAGACACAGAATAGAACAAATCTCAGCTTTGCTAATCATCTCACACAGACAACAGACAATGAACATGCTGCAGGTGAGTCGATTGTTTATTTCTCATTTTTTTCCCCAAGGGGTTAGAAAAGATGTATAAGTCTTCCAGTGAAAAAGAAAAGTATAAATAGTTAAGAAGTCTGGAGAACATAGCCTCAGAATAGAAGATTAGGTTTGGGGCAAAATTGGAGCAGTGATTTATTAACTGTCAGGCCTTGAACAGTTTGGCTATTTATAAGCCATAGTGTCCTGCATAATTATTGCATTTGAGCTGCAAACTTGGTTCTCAAATTTTTGGCAGTTGTAATAAAGAAATGTGAACATTTATGTAAGTTGCATAGTTCAAAGGAAAAAGCAAATCAATTTCTTAGAGAAAGTAAATATTTCTTGGTAATTACGTATCCATTTGTTTTCCTTTCATGAAGCCTTTGAATAAGTGATATGCAGTAGTTCCCCCATCCAGAGTTTTGCTTTCTGTAGTTTCAGTTACCTGAGGTCAGCCATGGTTCAAAAATATTAAATGGGAGCTGGGCGAGGTGGCTCATGCCTTTAATCTTAGCGCTCTGGGAGGCCAAGGTGAGACGATCGCTGGAGGTCAGGAGTTTGAGACCAGCCCGGGCAAGAGCAAGACCCTGTCTCTACTAAAAATAGAAAAATTAGCCCAGTGTGGTGGTATCCACCTGTAGTCCCAGCTACTCAGGAGGTTGAGGCAGGAGGATCACTTGAGCCCAGGAGTTAGAGGTTACAGTGAGCTATGATGATGCCACTGTACTCTACCCCAGGTGACAGAGCGAGACTGTCTCAAAAAGAAAAAAAAAATTAAATGGAAAATTCCAGAAATAAACAATTCATAAGATTTAAATTGTGCATTGTTATGAGTAGGGTGATGAAATCTCAATCTCACACTCTCCCCACTGGGTACCCACCCTATACTGTATATGCTACCTGCCTGGTAGTTACTCAGTAGTCATGTCGGTTATTAGATTGACTGTTGTGGTATAGCAGTGCTTGTGTTTAAGTTACCCTTATTTTACTTAATAATGGCCCCCAAAGCACTAGAGTAGTGACTCTAGCAATTCAGATAGGCTAAAGAGAAGCCATAAAGTGCCTCCTGTAAGTTCTCAATATAAGGACAGGAAAAAAACGTACGCAGACATTGCTGATATCTACAAGAACAAATCTTCTGTCTGTGAAATTGTAAAGAAGAAGGAAATACTTGTTAGCTCCGCTCTTGTACCTCAAACTGCACAAGTTACGGTAATAGTACGTGGTATTTTCTTACAGCGCATTGTTATAGCTGTCCTATTTTATTATTGTTAATCTCTTACTGTGCTTACTTATATACTAGGCTTTATCACAGGTATGTATGTATGTATAGGAAAACACATAGTATGTGTAGGGTTTGGTACTGTCTGGTCTCAGGCACCTACTGGAGACTTGGAACATATCCTGAGTGGATAAGGTGGGGACTTATGCTGCAGTAGGTAAGGTTCTCAAGAGAAACACCGTAATAAGTGCATGGGTCTAATGGCTATTTTTCATAGTATTCTTCAGAATATGACCATAGTTATTTATTTACCTTTTTAAATTGTGAAGCCTCATTTACATGCAGAATAGTACGTAAAAAATAAAAGTACAGTTTAATGAATTATTGTCAAGTGAATGTGCATGCAACCACCACTCAGGTCAAACAATACAACATTCCCAACCCAAACAAGCCCTTCATGTGCCTTCTCCCCATCACAACCTCTTCTTCCTGACAAAGGTAACCAGGATCCTGGTTTTTCTGATAATTATTTCCTTGCTTTTCTTTATAGTTTTACTTCTATATGTGCATCCTTAAACGCTATGGTTTGATTTTGTCTGTTGTGTGTATTCATTTGTGTCTTCTTTCCACTTAACACTTTGTGAAATTCATTGCAATTGCAACCTTTCCCCCAATTGAGGTAGCTTCTTAGTATCACCAAATCTAGTAAGTGTTTGAATTTCCAATTCTCTCATAAAATTCATAAGTTGTTTGCAGTTTTTTAAAAATCAGAATCCAAATAAAGTCATGCAAGGCAATTGGTTGATCTGTGTCTTAAGTCCCTTTTAATCTATTGGCTTGTCTTATTTTTTTCTAGCCAAATTATTTGTTGAAGAAGCCAGGTCATTTTTTCTGCATAATTTTCCTCTGTCTAGATTTTGCCAGTGGCATCCTCACCGTGTTGTTAATGTGTTTTATCACGTGTATTTGCTATAAATTGGTAGACTTAAGAGTTGCGCTGTCCAATATGGAAGCCACTAGCCACACATGACTATTTAGTTAAAATTAAATCCCTCAGTCACACTAGCCACATTTCACCTGCTCAGTAGCCACCAAGTGGACAGCTATGAATTGGATAGCACAGATAAAGAATATTTCCATCATCACAGAAAGTTCTACTGGACAGATCTGATCTAGTTTGACTTTTTTTGTTGGCAGAAATGCTATAAGACTAAGTAGTTTTTGAAAGTTTTATTATGTTTTCTTTGCTGGTACCTCTTTCAGTGCCAAATTTGAGGTCCAGTAAATATTTTGTTGGTGGTTCGGGGGATTTACAGTTCTCATGTGTTGTGTGAGAGTTGTCAGAATCAAAGTGGATTCACTAGTGTTTTTTAAAGAACCCTGACAAATAGAGCCAGGGAAGTCCATGAAGAGAGGATTCTCACGCTTGTATGCCTGATAACAAAAAATACCACATAAGACTGCAAAAACCACAACCTTGCACACAGGCCACTGCAACCTTGTACAAAAAACACTTCTGTGAATACATCTGCCTTGAAACCGCCTGTCCAACCTTGCACTGGTGTCACCCTGGTTGTCGATCTTTGTAGCCAAGATTAATAATTCAAAACAATTACGTAATTCTCCCCATTTTTTCCTTTAAAACCTTTTGTCTTCCTTTACCTTCCTGAATACACACATTGTTTACTATGGCACACATATTCCTATTGCAGTTCCCTATTCCCAAATTAAACATCATGTTTTTTTAGAGCGCCTCTCTGTATTTGCTATTTGGGTTGACAGTTATACAACGGAAAGATGGAAGAATGTACAATGGCATTTTGTCACACAAAATATGCAAAGATAGGGGCATAGTACGTATTTCACATAACTTGTTATGAGGACAGTGTGCCCAAGCTCCAGTACTTCTTTCCCACATCATGCACTGATAGCTGCTTCAGACTTACTGGAATTGTGCTCTTACAGGAATCATTCTCGTTTGAAGATTTATCTGTGGACTTCACCCAAAAGGAATGGCAGCTATTGGATCCCTATCAGAAGAATTTATACAAGGATGTCATGTTGGAGAACTATAGTAGCCTAGTGTCACTGGGTAAGAAAAGCTTCCTTGAGTACCTTGGAGTGTGCCCAGTGTGTTGCCTTGTTTGTTTTAGTTGCTGAAAGCAGTAGGCTTCTGAAATTTTTAATGATTTTGGACCAAAATTTAGGAGATCCAAGTTCCCTGGGCTGTGACACCAAGAAAGTATTTGGATCTCACCTTCTAGTAATGAAGTCTTAAGTTTGTTGTGCAGCCTCTGAAACTTAAGTAGTAACAGTGATAGTAGTGTAGCTCCTGAAGCATATAATTCACTATTGGCCACATACTGTACCAAGTGCTTTACATATATTGACTCATTTAATCATCAAAGCAATCCTGGGTGGCAGGAACAATTATCCCTTTTTCTAGATGAGAAAATTGAGACAGAGAGAGGTTAACTAACTTTCTCAAGGACTGACAGCTAGTAAATGAAAGAGCCTAGAAGTCAAAGGTTCTTTGACCCTGTTAGCCCCCTTGGAGACTGTATACCATAACTTTGAGAATCATTGACTCTCTGGAGGTACAGTTTTATCAGGCCAACTCGGATGTTAAACCTTGCTCATTCTTCAGAGGCCATGAAGCCCAAGCAGTATTTGTGATTTCCCCTGAACAGGGTATGAAGTTATGAAACCAGATGTCATCTTCAAGTTGGAGCAAGGAGAAGAGCCATGGATAGGAGATGGAGCAATCCCAAGTTCAGAGTCTCCAGGTGAGTGTATGAGAACCAGGGAGATGGGAGAAAGTAGAAGTTCAATCTCAGTTGGTCAGTGACGGGTTTGCATCTTTGAAATGTGCTCTTTTCAAAACCTGTAAACTTTTGGTAGTGGTTCAGAACAATTGACATCAGCTACTCAGGTAAATCACATTTAGATGTGGCTTCTTTTTTTGTAGCTTAAAATGAAATGTGTCCTACTTATCTGAACCATGCTGTTGTGTTATTCCCTGTCACATCTAAGACTTTGAATCCTTGTTTGGTATTCTGTCCCCTGACATACTTGTCTACTTCTGTTCCTCCTTCCCCCATGCTCAAAGATACCTCTGCTTGTACATTTAAGAATTTTGATTTTTCTCTCAGTGTGGGTGTCTCTGGTGCCTAGAGGACCACCCTGCAAAGCCCCACTCCATTCGGTCTCATTGTATTAGAAAATGGAACCATGATGTCTCACAAATAAGTTGTCCTTATCCTTCCTTTTAAATTAGAATCTACTGGTTTTATTCTATAGTTTAGACACCATGGAGTGTAAGAATAATCTCTACCATCCTTTCTTCTTGTTTTTAAGTTTTTTATTCTTTAGAAAGTGTCTTTTTAAAGCCTTCCCTTCCTCAGCTTCCACTTAAAACTAGGCTCATGATGTCTCATTCCTGAAGTTCTCAAAAGCATCCAACACTGCTATAATCATTTTCATTATCTGCTATGAGACATTGAATTACTTCAGGTTCCCTCAAAAGCATACCCTAAAATACATACCTGAGTGTAAGAATTTATTGAGGATGTGGTCCCTACAAGTGCAGTGAGAGAATGGGTAAGTGATCAGGGGAGTGCCAGGGGGACTAATGCCAGTAGGGGGTGGGCTGATGCTTGGACTGCTGTGGGCAGTAGGGGCTCATTTCTGCTGAGAGCTCTGACGCACCATGAGAACATATCTCAGACTTGACCTCTGTGGGAACAGGAAGCCCAGGCATTTATCTTCAAATCCCATCTCTTAGTGGTTGCAGATTGCTCTGGGGCTTATTAAGTCCCCAGAATGTCCAGCGTCCTTGCACACAGACCAGGCTTGCACTTGCAGCCCCAGAAAGAAAGGTCTTGGGACAGAATTGAGGGTGACAAGTGTAGGCACTATGTCAGGAACCATCCACCAAAGTTGCAGGTGTCCACTGAATTTAGCTGAGGGTTGTGGGTGAGGCAACAAAAGCATCTGCCACAGACTTGTCATCTCTTCTTTCAAGGACCTCCACAGTATGACACTATGTTGCCTATTCAGTTATTTTTCTTTTCCCCCACCAAGTTTATGGTTAATTCCATTTAAACATTTCTCAGTGTTTACAGACTTGTACTATTAATTAACCCTTCTCTGCATTCGAACCTTTGATGGTGCCATGCTAGTTACGTAGAAATTCTTTATCCTTTCTGAAGGAACTGTTTTCACTGTGTTCATGTTCACGAAATTTTCCTTGAATACTCCAGCCTAAATTTTTCTTGCCTTTTTCTCTTTCTTTTTTTTTTTTTTTTTTTGAGACAGGGTCTCACTTTGTCACCCAAGCTAGAGTGCAATGGCATCATCATAGCTCACTGTAACCTCAAACTCCTGGGCCCAAGCAATCCTCCTGCCTCAGCCTCCCAAGTAGCTGGGACTATAGGTGCATGCTACCATGCCCGGCTAATTTTTCTGTTTTTTTTTGTAGCAATGGGGTCTTGCTGTTTTGCTCAGGCTGCTCACCTTTTTCTGAAGTCCATTCCCAGATCAGATTACAGTGTGTATGATATTTTAATTGGTGGTCCCTGAGCTTTATTTGCACACATAGATGCAAGGCCTTATAACTTAATATCTTCACTTCAGTTAGGGAGCACATGGTATTCAATAAATTTTTTCTACAAGCATTGTTTTAATACAGGTGTTTTTAGACAGAGTGTGCATTACATTACCTGGGGATTTTTTCCCAACTACAGGCATCGTGGATCCAATAGCAGAAACTGATTCCATAGAGTGATGTATGTTTAGTTTTTAAATTTGTTATGGTAGGACTGGTACTTGTAATTTGAGAAACCTCTTGTGATTTTTATGTGCTTCGTTTAGTTGAGACCCACACTTTAATGATTACTGAAAAGCATTAAAAAGTAAGAGACCAGAAAATAAGTTTCAGCAGCATAGAACTTAGTTAAGAAGATGAGTCATTTGCATCCATTTTTTTAATTCAGGATTTAAAAATTGAGCATTTATTTTGTTGCAAGGCAGTGCAAGGTTAATTGTTAATTAATTATACAAACAGGGACTGTGTGTCCAAGACCTATGTTTGCAGAGTCACTAGGACTCACGGGACTCAGCATATAATTGTACTTATGACTAAGATTTATTACAGTGAAATTACATGGACACATACAAAGGAACAAGGCACAGGAAGAATCTGGAAGAATCCATGTGCTGGCTTCCTGTGCTCCCTCCCTTCCATAAAGGTCACACAGTGTACTATACCCCTGCAACAAAAGGTAGTAACATGTGTTTGATGTTTCTGCCCAGAGAAGCCGATTAGAGACTCAGTGCCCAAGATCATTACTGTGGGCTGCTCATGTAAGTGTTGTTTGCCTAGATCTTACCAACATTTCAGACTCCAAGAATGAAAGCAGATGCTAATCATAGATCATATTGTTTGTATACAGTTGAGGCACAATAAGGCACTCTTATCAGTTAGGGAATGGTGGGAATAACTCTGAAAGCCAAGCAAGGCTTTCTATGGATAGCAGTCTCAGGCCTGATGCTAATTCTTTTCTGTACAGACTGCTTTAGCAGTTTAGAGAAAATGGAATATTTGTCGATTTCTTCTATTTCAGGTATTATGCTAGGTTCTCTGGGCATAATGGGGAACATTAGAGATGTATTTTCTGCCCACATAGCGCTTACTTTTTAGTAGGAGGATAAAGAAAATGAACAAAGTAGCAAATAACCAAAATAAAATCTAGGCCCTGATAAGTGCTATTATGGAAATAAATTAGGTGAGAGATTACATTACTATTCTCAGGCTGCCATAACAAAATACCATAGCCTGGGTATCTTAAATAACAGAAATTTATTTTTCCCAATTCTGGAGGCTGGAAAGTCCAAGATCACAAGGTTTCTACCATGATCAGTTTCTCATGAGGCCTTTCTTCCTGGCTTGTAGACAGCACCTTTTCAGTGTGTCCTCACATGGCCCTTTTTTGGTCCGTGCATGTAGAGAGAAACTGTGTGATGTCTCTGGGTCTCTTTTTATAGACACTAATCCCATGGGATCAGGGTCCCACCCTTATGACCTCATTTAACCTTGATTACTTCCTTAGAGGCTCCTTCTCCAAATAGTCATACTGAGGGTTAGGGATTCAACGTAAGAATTTTGTGGAGACACAAACATTTAGTCTGTAACAGAACGACATGAAGATGCCAATTCTAGACATGAAGAATTAGGGAAAAACATCTTCAAAAGGAATGATGAAAATGAATGTGTTAAGTCAGGAACAGGCTTGGTAACTTTAAGAAACAGAAGCCTGTGTGACTGAGATCAGTGGACCAGGAAGGTTTAGAGACACTGGAGAGTGTTGGAAATAAATTATACCTCAACTTGTAGGTGATAAAAAGGAGTTGGAATTGATTGAAATAATTTTAAATAAAAGTTGGATTATCTGATTTATAATTTTGAAAGCTCAATCTGACCACAGAGTAGAAAATGTGATTGGAAGCAGGGAAACCAATTAGAAGGATATTTAATCGAGATGACACTATGGATTAGACTACAGCAGAGAAAGTGATCGGGGAGTATTTGTAATATACCAGAAATGACCAAATATAAGGCAGTCCCATTTTTCTAATAGGAAAAAAATTAAACAAAAATTTGGAGGAAGGTAGATGAATATTTCAAATATGTACTTAGTTTAATAATGTTATAACATTTAAAGTAAGATAAGAGTATAAGTTTAATTTACAAATGTTCCATTTTGTGCTCCTACATTTCCTGATACCGTTTTATTCAAACTCTTCACATGTCTCAAAATGAAGACATCTATAGTGGAGTCTTTCTTTTTTTGAGACCGAGTCTCTGTTGCCTTGGCTAACGTGCCATGGTGTCAGCCCAGCTCATGGCAACCTCAAATTCCTGGGCCTAAGCTATTCTCTTGCTTCAGCCTCCCAAGTAGCTGGGACTATAGGCACAAGCCACCAAGACTGGCTAATTTTTTTCTATTTTTAGTAGAGACAGGATCTCGCTCTTGCTCAGGCTGGTCTCTAACTCCTGAGCTCAAGCAATCTTCCTCCCTTGGCCTCCCAGAGTGCTTAGGATTATAGGCATGAGCCACTGGGCCCAGCCAATATAGTGGAGTCTTGATTTTAACCTCCAGACTGTTTTCTCCTTCAGTTTTCCCCAACTGATTAACACTATTAACGCCAAATTGCTCAAACCCCAAACATAAAGAATCACTCTTGATTCCTTGTTTCCCCTTATTCCCTTCACATCAAATTTATTGGGTAATCTTGTTGATGCTACCTTCAAAATATAATTTATAACTAACAATGTATGTGAGTTTTCTGCAAATGTATTGCCTTCAATTGACATTTACATTTGTAACACATTTTACTATTACTGATTATCTTTTATAACTCTAGCTATTACTTCACAAAAAATTCTAAGCATAGGTTTTTATTGAAATATAAGCCTTTTGAAGAGCACTTACAACAATAACATAAGTGGTTATGTTGTGAGGATAATGGAAGTAAAGCCATATAATAAATATCAAACTGTCAGAGTATTTTAAGAATGGGAACCTGTGTTTTGGGATAGTTTAAGTAAAAGTACACATAGATTTTAAAGTTATGTGCTTGAATAGTTTAAATGAAAGATGATATGTTTTGAAAATGTATTGCATGAAGTGGCTTCCCTAGTAGTAATGTGGACATGTATAGGACAAGTTTAAATAAAAGTTTTGGAAAATGTGAGAATGGGACACCATACATAAAATATTTCGCACACTCCAAGCTAGAATTGATTTTGGCTAATTAGTCTTTCCAATCTTCATTTTCTTCCTAGTATTTACTAAGTACAGTGTATAGTTTTGTTGTTTACTAATGTTATCTGTTTATTCTTTATCTTTTCTGTTAAAAATATAAATTTACTAATGGCAGGGCCCTATTTATTTTTTCTCTTGTGTCTTCAGACCACACACTGCCTGGAGCATAGTATATACTCAGTAGTTACTTGGTGAATTAATTCCTCAGAACATTGGGTCAGTGATTCTTCCAACCTCCTTTGTTCTTCCTTGCTCTTCATGTACTTTTCACATTCTCTTCCCCATTTGATAAACATATATTTGTCAATAACCAAAGGTGGCTTAATCTACAGTCCATTTCCTGCTCCTGTTTTCAGCATTTCATTTTTCAATATCTAGAAGGTAGACATACTTGGGACATACTTCAGACTATGAAACTAAGCCTTAAAAACTAGTCAGCCCCTCAACACAGCATTTCTAGTTTTTTATTCAGTAAGCACACCAGATTTTTTGTTTTCTTTATAGAAGAAGCCTGGCAAGTAGATGGTCACGTGATGTGGCACCGGGATAACCAAGACAAGCTTAAAAATATGAAAAGAATTCTTGAATGTGATGCATTTGGAAAAAAATTCAATCTAAATATGAACTTTGTTCCTTTAAGGAACTCAAACAATGAAGATAACTTAGATGGCTTGATTTTAAAACATCATTTAGATTTGCTTATTCCAAAAACAGATTGTAGAAAAGCAGAATCAGACGACTTTACTGTATTTGATAAATTGTTTCTCCATTCCAAGCCTGAGAAAACTGATACTTGGTTAGAATACTATGAATGTGATAAATATGTTAAAGACATCTATAAAAAGTCACAGATTGTCATATATCACAGAACTCGTTTAGGGGAGAAACTCTATGAATGCAGTGAATGTAGGAAACGCTTCAGTAAGAAATCAAGTCTCATTAAACATCAGAGTAGACATATAAGAGAAATAGCCTATGGCTGTGGTAAATGTGGCAAAACCTTTCCTCAGAAGTCACAGTTTATTACCCATCACAGAACTCATACAGGAGAGAAACCTTATAATTGTAGCCAGTGTGGGAAAGCCTTCTCCCAAAAGTCACAGCTCACATCCCATCAGAGAACACATACGGGAGAGAAACCATATGAATGTGGAGAATGTGGGAAAGCCTTCTCCCGGAAGTCACATCTCATATCACATTGGAGGACGCACACAGGAGAAAAACCCTATGGATGCAGTGAATGTGGGAGGGCCTTTAGTGAAAAGTCAAACCTCATTAATCATCAGAGAATTCATACGGGAGAGAAGCCTTTTGAATGCAGGGAATGTGGCAAAGCTTTCAGCAGGAAGTCACAACTCGTTACACATCACAGAACTCACACAGGAACAAAACCCTTTGGATGTAGTGATTGTAGAAAAGCCTTCTTTGAGAAGTCAGAGCTCGTTAGACATCAGACAATTCATACTGGAGAGAAACCCTATGAATGCAGTGAATGTGGGAAAGCATTTAGAGAGAGGTCAAGTCTTATTAATCACCAGAGAACCCATACAGGAGAGAAGCCTCATGGATGCATTCAGTGCGGGAAAGCCTTCTCTCAGAAGTCACATCTCATATCACATCAGATGACACACACAGGAGAAAAACCCTTTGTTTGCAGTAAATGTGGGAAAGCCTTCAGCAGGAAATCCCAGCTTGTTAGACATCAGAGAACTCATACGGGAGAAAAACCCTACGAATGCAGTGAATGTGGGAAAGCTTTCAGTGAAAAATTGAGTCTGACTAATCATCAGAGAATTCATACAGGAGAAAAACCCTATGTATGCAATGAGTGTGGGAAAGCCTTTTGTCAGAAGTCACATCTCATATCACATCAGAGGACACATACAGGAGAGAAACCCTATGAATGCACTGAATGTGGGAAGGCCTTTGGTGAGAAGTCAAGTCTTGCAACTCATCAAAGAACACATACAGGAGAAAAACCCTATGAATGCAGGGACTGTGAAAAAGCCTTCTCCCAGAAGTCACAGCTAAATACACACCAGAGAATTCACACAGGCGAGAAACCCTATGAATGCAGTCTTTGTAGGAAAGCTTTCTTTGAAAAGTCAGAGCTTATTAGACATCAGAGAACTCATACAGGAGAAAAACCTTATGAATGCAGTGAATGTAGAAAAGCCTTCAGGGAGAAGTCAAGTCTCGTTAATCATCAGAGAATACATACAGGAGAGAAGCCCTTTGAATGCAGTGAATGTGGCAAAGCCTTCTCTCGGAAGTCACACCTCATACCACATCAGAGGACACATACGGGTGAGAAACCTTATGGTTGCAGTGAATGTAGGAAGGCCTTCTCTCAGAAGTCACAGCTTGTTAATCATCAGAGAATTCATACCGGAGAAAAGCCTTATCAATGCAATGAATGTGTGAAAGCCTTCTCACAGAAGTCACAGCTTATTAATCATCAGAGAACTCATAAAGTAAAGAAATCCTAGGAATGCAGTTAATGAGTCTGACATCATAACTCGTTGTACTTCAGAAAATGCAGTTACGTTAAATTTTTCAGATAATAGTCACATCATATAATATGTCACAGCAGTCCTTTTGAGTGGGGAACTCTATAAATAAGATTATGTAGGGAAAACTTACAGCAAGTAAACATGCTTGAATATCATAATTCATAGGGTAGAATGAACCTATGAATGCAGTGTTTTTCAAAACCCTTTAAAACCACAATCAAGCTTTATACAGTAGAAAATTCACAGCAAAAAGGAGTACTGTGAATACTGCAAATATCAGAAACCCATCCAGTGGTCAAATCACATAAACTATTAGAAATATTCCCACTGGTGATGAGGAGAAATCCCATGAATACAGCAAGTGAGGCAATATTTTTATTGATAAATCACAGTTCATTATACATAAGAAAATGCCCTTAGGACTGAAATTCTGTGAAGCTTCTAAATACAGGATAAGTAATCCAAATATATTATATTTTAGAAAATTCATATTGTGGATAAACCTAATAATTTAAAGACATTGAAAACATATGCCCCTTGAAATAATACTATAAAGGGAAGCCATACTCTTTTTGTAGACATGGGAACCAAAAACACCAAATTCTACATGGTTGACAGATGTTCATTTTGAGGCATAAAGTTTTTAAAATATATGAATAAATTGGTCATTGAAACATCTGAGTAAGAAATTTCTTATTGGTATTTATGGTTTATTTTCCTGTGTTATGTAATACGTTTTGTATTTTAGGATTGCATATAATGTAATTGGAAGCATGAAATGCATATACCTTATAGTGCCTATGTTGTCTGTCAAAATATGCTACATATCACTGTTTTTTCCATTTTAATACTATAAAAATGGAAGCTGATAACATGGCTTACTGCTGAATAAGTAGCTTAAGTGATAATACCACATTTCTTCTTTCCTTATTGTCTATTGGCAATAGATGGGGTCTATTGTTACTGACCTTTCTCTTCAGCAACTGAAACTAACATCATATAAGTCTTCTGCATCCTCCAAATCTGCAAAACAATCTAATAAGTATGCAAAGGCAAAAACCACAGAATAGCAATAGTGATATATGATACTGAGGGAGTGAAAGAAAGATGTGTGAACTGTATTACGCAGCCCTCAAACTAGATGAAAGTAGGTAATGCTGTGCAAAATTTTTTTCTCATTTAGTGGTATGCCTTTATACGTCGTCTGTGTGTGTGTGTATATGTATATATATATTTGTTATGTAACCCAAGTACCACTTGTACCACTTGTATTTTAATTTACTATAATGAAATATCATGGATACTTTGTGCTATTATGTTTCTGGTGTTTCATAAAATATCTTGTAAAAATAGATGTAGAAACTGATGAAGAATCACTGTTCAGAAGATGTAAAATATAGACATTTTGTGCTAAAAAATAACCTTTTGACACATTCAGGGAAGCCTATTTTGTTTTCCAGATCAGTAGTGTGATTACTGGCAAATACAGAGGCTCCTTGGCTTACAGTGGGGTTCTGTCTTAATAAACCCATTGTAAGTTGAAAATCTTGTAAGTCAAAAATGCATTTAATACACCTAACCTACCAGATATCATAGCTTAGCCTAGCCTACCTTAAATGTGCTCAGAATGCTTACATTAGCATACAGTTGGGAAAGATCATGTAACAAATCCCATTTTATAATAAAGTGTTGAATATCTCATGTTACTGAGTATTGTACTGAAAGTAAAAAATAATCGTTGTATGGTACCATTGTAAAGTTGAAAAACTGTTAAGTTGAACCATTGTGAGTCTAGGACCTTCTGTATTAGGAAACAAGATTTCCATTATTTTATAATTTGAAATGTTTTGTTTTCCCTTCTTTCACCAGTTGCACTATCCACGTGAGAAACTTCCCATTGGGAATGTAGGACGTATCATTATATAAGTATGCTTCCTTTTAAAAATGCATGAACCATACCTTAGCTAAGTTAGAATTTTGTAGTGTTGTCTCTATAATGTTGCCTTACAAGGTTAATGTTTTTTGTACATTGATGAAATTCAGAAAAGTCCAACATTGAGCTTGATTCCAAATTTAGAAAAATCAAGATTTCTCTTACGCACACATTGTTGTATCAGTATGGTGTATTGCACCTTTGATTCTAGCAGTATTTTTTCTTTTGATTAACAATTTTGCAACGTTTTGGAAAATTGGGACTTAAATTTTCTAAACCTACCTACCAGAATTTCAACAGCCAAATCTTGTCTTTCTTCATAGTAATTTTAAAAAGCATCCAATTTCCAAATTTTTATTTATATGCAAATGTATAGACTGTCTACTTTTCTCTTTAATATCTGAAAGTGATTGTGGGAGACAAACCTTTGTAAATGAACAAATAGATATAGAGTGATGTTCTACTTTGTGATTTTTGCCATTTTTTTTTCTCCATCTATCATGATTCTCTTTCCTATTACCAGAGATCGATTCATTAGGTTTTGGATTGCTCTCAAAAGTCTGTTGCCTAAAAATTTTCAAATTTTGCCCACCCCTGTTGTGGCTCCACTTGGGGAGGAGAATTGAACACAGAAGACAGACAACAAACGACA
>CAUYRT010076353.1:0-14929 GCA_963574885.1 Lepilemur ruficaudatus
GGTTCTTCGGTTGTCAGGATACTGGAGATATCTTGCACTTACTGGGTGGTAGACAGGGACTATCCCTTGCAGAACTTGAGATAGTCCTGGAGAATAGCCAGGCCCCAAATGCCATAGGGCCAGCAGGGCCCCTGCTGAGAAGCAGCACCTGGCTTAGCAGCCTAGTGATGGAAAATGTGGACCCAGACGCCAGAGTGAGTTGCTTGATCTAGCTCCGCCTGCTGCCAGCTGTGTAAGTCTTGCCACGTTGACTATGTGCCTTCTCTACTCCTGGCACACAGTGAGTGACCTATAGTGTCAGCTCTTGTTCACCAGCCTCTAGAAAACTGTCCCTGATGGCAAGTTGTGATCTTTGAGAAGCAACAGAACTTACTAGACTAATAATAACACTGTCTAAATCAAGGTGTAGTCTAAAGTGGTGCTTCTCAATCCTTAATGTGCTTACAAATCTCCTGGAAATCTTGTTAAAATGCAGATTCTGATTCAGAGGGGCTGGGGTAGGGCCCTAGGGTGTGTATTTCTGATAAGGTCATGGCCCGGGAGCTGCTGTTGAACAGCGAGTTTGTACAGTAACTTGGGGTGGGGATGGGGAAGCCAACTTAAGAAATCAAACAAGCATTTACTGCATGTCTACTCTATATATTAAATTATAAAAATGGGATAATGGAGGTTGCATGTAAGAAGTATAGAATTTGGTTTCTTCACAGAAGGAGCTTCCATCTGCTTTGCCACTTTTATCTGAGAGAGAGAGAGTACATTTTCCAGAGATAACTATATTTTTCAGGGGAAAATGGAAGAGAGGTATTTCTTATGTGTATTTCCTCATAACAAAAAGGCTGCTTTGGGTCCCCAGATAACTTTATAGGAGATTTTATAACTAAATAAAAGAAAAATTTGGCAACCATTCTTGAATGCGTGTGTGAGCCTTGCATATCTCAGAACTAGTATGGACTGTGTGTGTTGGAGTGTTTCTGTGTGTATGCAGTTGTATATGTGCAAGTATGAATTGGAAAGTGTATCAGGCCATTGCTAAGCAATTGCTTTCTTAAGTGTTACCGAAGAAGGATCTAATATGTTTCCTCACGAAGATTAAAGCCTCAAGCTAAGGAAAAGTGGTTCCTAATGCAGCCTTGACTGGGGATTTTACATATTATAGGCAGTAGACTGCGTTATTTGAATATAGTCATTGAGAGAAGAGACTACTCATTATCCACTTAAAACACTTCCCGGCTGCAGCGTGGTGTTATACGGAAGCCAAAGCAATTGGCTCTGCATTTGGCCAGCTGATTTAGCAAGAAATTTTGCAAATTATGCAGTTCTTACAGATGGTGCTGTTGGGTTTGTTAGAATGTTTTAAAACACTGACGCACTTGACCATGAACTGAATTTCCAGTCTCTTAGACTTACCTCCAGCCAAAGCTAGACTATCTCCACAGACAGCTGGAGACAAGGAACAGACCTTTCCTGCAACCTTATGATAAATGATTTCCTTTAAAAACCACTGGTATAATGAAATAATTTGGTGGTAAACTTGGCTAAGGGGAACTCATGAAACTTTTCAGGTATCTTTGCTTATCCCTGGGTTGCTTGAGTCACATTTTTACAGGGCTAACTTTCTGATTCTCTGCCTGGAGGTCAAGAAGGAGCCATTACCTTTAGGAGGGAGGACAGTCGAGCTCTGCCAGTGTGCAGTGCAAATCCTCGAGAGGCTGCAGCAAAGGTCCATGCCTGAATGTGTAGAGAGAGGACAGCTGGAGGCTGTGGCTTTCTCCAGGAAGAGTTTTCTAAATTGGCTTCTTAGAAACTATCAGAAAGTTCAAGATACTCTATCATCCTCACAGGCCCAGTTCTTGCTCAGATTTTTGCAAGACTGGGCCTGATCTATGCTGTTGGCTGCTTGCTTGTTGTCTTGGTTTCTGTTTGAATCATCACCTTTTTGTTCATCTTCCTCATTGCCCTTTTGGTTGTGCTTATTTTGGCTTTATGTAAGCGGAGTCTCTGGATGCATGAATGAGGCAGATAAAATTCCCCAGGGTGACTGATCTGCCCTTCATCTATTTTTAGCACCGCAAAGAATTTACCATAGCCCACAGCATAACTCAATCACTGTAAACCAGTGAGCAAATTCTGAGTTTTTTTTTTTTTTTTTATAACCTTTCCTGGAGGCATTTGGTACAGGCTAAGCTTAAAGGCACATGATTCAATCATTGATTACTCAAGACATGTCATACTTAGGCTTTTATAATCACCAGATTGTCACTGTCAACTAGATATTCTGTCAACCACTGTCAACTAGGAGCTCTGGCTCCTAATTTTGTGCCGGAAGCTGTGCAAACCCTGTTACGTTTTCTCTGTGTGTGGCTGTGGCAACAAGGAAGTATCTAGCACCTACTAAAGGACTGATGGCCACCACTGTGCTTTCTCTCAGTCAAGGCATCTTTCTTAAAAGAACCCTTGGCCTGTAGCTTTAACTGACTCTTGTACAAGGGCTGTCTGGAAAGTATCCAGTCATTGTTAATATAATGAGAATATATTACCTGGCTGGAGAATCTCCGGATAGCCCTTGTACATCTTCCATCCCTTCCATCCCCAGGGACCCTCCATAAGGTGAGGACAATGTATCTTATTTACCACCTGCTATAGCCTCAATGTTGGCATCCCCCTCAAATTCATATGTTAGAACCTAATACCCAATGTGATAGTATTAAAAGGTTGGGGCCTTTAGGAAGTGATTAAGTCACGAGGGCTCTGCCTTCATGAATGCGATGAATGCCCTCATAAATGAGGTTGGAGGGAGCTGCCTTGCCCCTTCTGCCATGTGAGGACACAGCAAGGAGGCACCAGCTTTGAAGTGGAGAGCCAGTGATCACCAGACACCAAATCTGGTGATGTCTTGATCTTGGACTTTCTAGCGTCCAGAACTGTGAACAATATATTTCTGTTATTTATAAATTACTCAGTTTAGGGTATTTTGTTATAGCAGCCTGCATGGATTAAGATACCATCAAACCCCTACAGTTTAGCATAGGGCCTTAAGCTTTTCTTGATAGAGAAGTTAGAAAGAGGAGACATTCATTCATTTGTTGGTTCATTTAATGAATGTTCGTTGATGAGCACCAACATTGCAGCTTGTCTTGGAATGGAGTTTTCCCAGCTTTGATAGGAAGCTGTGTTTATCACCTACCATTTTGGCTGTAGGAGCTCCCTTATACCTCCTCTGCTTCCTGGAGTATACTCCTCCACGGTTGCTAGCTCTGTCCTCCTATCCAGATTTGCTCATTTCCTTTGCTTCAGCAGAGTCAGCGTTGCTTCTGCTAGCAAAGTGGCCCCTCCTACTTCTGAATATTGCTAGTTTCTGTCATTAGTTTCTTTCATTTAGTGTCAAACTGGAGGTCAAGGAGATAGTTGTCTCCTATAATATGACCTTTGATGGTTTTATGATGTGTCTGGTTAACTTGGCTGAACTACAGCCCTCAGAATTCCCTTTCTAGTATGTTTCTGTGAGATTCTCTTGCAGACATTGGAGGATAGAAGCCAGGCAGCAGCTATTTTGTAGCATACACATAGCTTCTCCCAGTTATTCAATCAAACGCTAATCTAGGTGCTGCTGTGAAGGGCTTTTGCAACTATAATTAAAGTCACTGATCAGTTGACTTTAAATTAGAAGGAGGATTATTCCAGGTGACTTAAGCAGTCAAAGGCTTTTAAAAAGAGGGTCTAGACCCTCCCTGAGGTCAGAGACTCCAAGTAGCAGAGCAGAAGGAAAGCTGTAGAACCTTTCTACATTCTGGGACAGCAGCACTTATGTTGCTGATCTGGTGTTTCACCTTGTTGGTGTGAAGCAGTAGCTGGGCCTGCGGTTGCGATCCTTTCCAGCTGGATCTGCCTCCAATTTCATTGACTTCCGGGCCCAGTGTGTTCATTCAGGTCCATGACAAAAACCCTGGCCTCTGCAGGATACCTTCATAGCTAAGTCCATCCTTGCAGTATTGTAGCCTGGTTGTGACCCTCCCTTCCTCACTACCTGCCCTGTGGATGGCAGGCCTCATTAGCCAGCTCCTACAATTGTGTGAGGCAATTCTTTGTAATAAATAAATGGATGGATTAAAAAAAACCTCCCCCAATAATATATAGTTTCAAATGCCTAGAAGGAGGATATTAAATGTTCCCAACACAAAAAAAATGATAAAGGTTTGAGATGATGGATGTGCTAATTACCCTGGTCTGATCATACGTTGTATGTATTGCAGCATCACTATGTACCCCATAAATATGTACAATTATTTTGAGTAAATTTCAAAAATTCAAAAACACCACCAACAATAAAAACTCCTACTGGTTTTGCTTTTCATGTTGAACCCTGATTGATACATAAACGAAAAAAGCAATTGTTGCCTTACATGTCATGAAGTTAGGCAGTTTGAAACTCAGGTGGCCACCAACACTCATTTATTTGTACCTGTGCTAGAGTTGGCAATGTAGCAATAAACAAAGCAGACATGGACCCTACCTTGGAGAGTACATCTTCTAGCAGGAAAACAGATGTTACATATATTTGCAAAGATTGTAAGTTAGCGTGGAGTTGTTAGAAGGTATAACTTGGAGACCTCACCTAAATTTTGGTGTCAGAGAAGGAAAGTAAGGGCCTGGAAGAAACAGAGAGAGCATGACAACAAAGAAAGGAGTTCAGGTGGTTCTGCAGAGCTGTTGCTGTTTATGGTGCTAGAAGGTATAAGGCTTGGGAGGTAAACCACAGGAGGCTATGCAAGCCAAGATAAGGATTTCTGACTTTACCCCAAGAGGCAAATATTCTTATTTAAAAACCTTCATGCTTTGGAACTCTGTCTTTTTTTATTTTATAATATCACAACATGGTTTCATTTGGAGCCTTTGGAGATCCTGTGGCATTAGAGTGTTTGATCTAGCCATGCCCGCCACTGGCTGGATCTCTTATTTCTTTTTTACATTGTTCTACAGTTCTCTTATGTGACTCATGGTGCCCTTTATATTGTGCAAGCATCAGTTGGCTACTGTCATACTATTTTTAACTCATTCTCCTGCCTCATGCTTTGAATGCTCACCTGTTGAGAGAAAAAGAAAACAAAACCTGAACTCTTCGCATTAATTTACCCGACAGTTTCCTTGTCTCAATGTTTATTTTCTGTTCTATTTAGATTCACAGAAAAGTCTTCTCTGGCTTTTCCCAGCCTCCTTATTCCTGGCCTTCTGCCACTACCTGAGGTGTGGGAGCTCAGCCCTTCCTTAGGCTATTAACCCTTCCTGACTGCTAAGCACCCTGCTCTAGGATTTTCTTAATGGAGTGACTGAGCCACCTGCTACCCTTGAAAAGTAGGGTGTAAACACCATCAGTTCTACAGGCTAGAGAGAGAGGAAAGACTGAAGTGGAGAAGCTGGAAAGTATAATGACAAAACCAGTCACAAAGCTGAGTTAAGCTGAACAGTGTGAGCTTAAATTCAGATTTTTTTCTTTCATTCATTTTTCAATATCCTCTATTCAGGTCTCTCTGTAGCAGTCCCTGGGACGGCAGCTAACTGTAGAGGGTGAACCAAATTTTTAAAGCCAAACTGATTTGGGTTGGAAGTCAGGTTCCCTCATTGCCTATTTCTTTATCTGTAACATGTGAGTAGTATTACCTAAATATAATATATGTAAAAGATGACATGTGCAAAGCAACTAACTTAGTGCTAGGCACATAGATGGGGCTCAGTAGATTTGGAATATTAGGCATCTATTCTGGAAACTGGAGTGTGCAGATAAGGTGGGTGTGTGCCATTGGAAATGCAGAATAAATTTACATTCCCTAAGCCACAAAGAGCTGCATTCACAGGGCACTGGGGGAGGTGGGCAGGAAGAGGGATAACCTACTCTCAGCCAAAGGAAGTTCCTGAGGGACACGTGAGCAAAGCAACTGAGAACTCACTGGTCCTAAAATCCTGAAGTCTTAAACCCCCAAATCTTAGAATTGTGACTTAACAGAATCTTTTTAAAAATGATACATAATGTGGTTTTTGAGCTTCAGGGAAGTTAGAAATTTATAGGGTACATAGTGATGTTTTGATACATAAAATGTATAGTAATCAGAGCAGGGTAATTAGCACATCCATCATCTCAAACATTTATTATTTCTTTGTATTGGGACGTTCAATACCCTCTCTTCTAGCTATTTGAAAATATGTATCACTGTTAACTATAGTCATCCTACAGTGGTATAGAAGAGCAGTGCGCAACTTTTTTGGTACCAGGAACTGGTTTCATGGAAGACAGTTTTTCCACGTACAGTGGGGTGGAGGTGGAGGGAGATGGAGCTCAGGTGGTGATGCAAGCGATGGGGAGCACCTGTAAATACAGATGAAGCTTCTGCTTGCCCGCCACTCACCTCCTGCTGTGTGGCCCCCCGTTTCCTAAGTTTCATGGAAGACAATTTTTCCATGGATGGGGGTTGGGGACCACAGCTATAGAACACTAGAATGTATTCCTCATATTTACTTGTAGTTGTGTGTCTTTTAACATATCTCTCTCTATCCCTTCCCCAACTTCCCAGACTCTAGTAACCTCTGTTTTGCTTTTTACTTCTATGATACCAACTTTTTTAAGCTTCCATGTATGAATGAGAAAATGCAGTGTTTATTTTTCTGTGCCTGGTTCATTTCATTTAATGTCCTCCAGTTCCATCTATGTTGTTGTGAATGAAAGGATTTCCTTCTTTTTTATGGCTGAATAATATTCCATTGTGTATATATACAATATTTTCTTTATCCATTCATCTCTTGTTGGACACCTAGGTTGATTCCGTATCTTGGCTATTGCAAATAGTGCTGTAATAAACATGGAGGTACAGATATCTCTTTGATATACTGATTTCATTTCCTTTGAATAAATGCCCAGTAGTGGGATTGCCAGATTATATGGTCGTTCTACTTTTAGTTTTTTTTTTTTTTTTTGAGACAGAGTCTCACTCTGTTGCCCAGGCTAGAATGCTCTGGTGTCAGCCTAGCTCACAACAACCTCAAACTCCTAAGCTCAAGCAATCCTTCTGCCTCAGCCTCCCGAGTAGCTGGGACTATAGGCATGTGCCACTATGCCCGGCTAATTTTTTTTCTATATATTTTTAGTTGGCCAATTAATTACTTTCTGTTTTTAGTAGAGATGGGGTATCACTCTTGCTCAGGCTGGTCTCGAATTCCTGAGCTCAAACGATCCTCCCGCCTTGGCCTCTCAGAGTGCCAGGATTACAGACGTGAGCCACCGCACTCAGCCTATTGTTAGTTTTTTGATGAACTTCCACACTATTCTGTATATTGGCTATACTAGTTTACATTGCCACTAACCATGTATGAGAGTTCTCTTTTCCCTACATCCTTGCCAGTATTTCTTACTTTTTGTTTTATAATAGCCATCCTAACTGGGGTGAGATGATACCTCATTGTGGTTTTGATTTGCATTTCCCTGATGGTTAGTGAGATTGAGCATTTGTCCATATATTTTTTGGCCATTTGTATATCTTCTTTTGAAAAATGTCTGTTCAGATAATTTGTCCATTTTTAATTGGATTTTATTTTGCTGTTGAGATGCTTCAGTTGTTTGTATAGTCCAAATATTAATCCTATATTGCATGACTAGGTTGCTAATATTTTGTCCCATTCTGCAGGTTGTCTTTTTACTCTGTTAATTGTTTTCTTTGCTGTGCAGAAGCTTTTAAATTTGATATGATTCCATTTATTTTTGCTTTTGTTGCCTGTGTTTTTAAGGTCTTAATGATAAAATCATTTCCCAGATCAATGTCCTGAAACATTTCCCCTGTTTTCTTCTAGTAGTTTTATAGCTTTGGGTCTTACATTTAGGCCTATAATCCATTTTGAGTTGATTTTTGTATAGGATGAGAGGTGAGGGTCTAGTTTCATTCTTCTGCATATGGCTATCCAGTTTTCCCAGCATCATTTATTGATGAGACTATCTTTTCCCAGTGAATGTTCTTGGCGCCTTTGTCAAAAATCAGTTGGCTACAAAGCAGCAGGCACCTTAATCTTAGACTTCCCAGCCTCCAAAACTGTGACAAATAAATTTTTGTTGTTTTAAAAAAAAATCAGTTGGCTGTAGATACATGGATTAATTTCTGGGTTCTCTTTTCTGTTCCATTGGTTTATCTGCCTGTTTTTATGACAGTACCATTCCATTTTGTTTACTGTAGCTTTTTAGTATATTTTGAAATCTGTCAGTGTCACGCTTCCAGTTTTGTTCTTTTGCTCAGGATTGCTTTGGCTCTTCAGGGTCTTTTGTGGTTCCACACAAATTTTAGAATTGTTTTTTCGATTTATGAGAAGAATGTCATTGGTATTTTAATAAGGGTTAATATTAATTTTTCCATTCCATGAACATGGGCTATCTTTCCATTTTTTGGTCTTATTTAATTTCTTTCATTGATGTTTTGTAGTTTTGCTTGTAGAGACTTTTCACCTCCTTGATTAATTTATTTCTAGGGCTTTTTGTGTGTGTGTGTAGTTATTGTAAATGGAGTTGCTTTCTTGATTTATTTTTTAGCTAGTTTGTTGTTCATGTATTGAAATGCTACTAAATTTTGTATGTTGATTTTGTACCCTGCAACTTTGCTAAACTTATCAGTTTTAAGAGTTTTCAGTAGAGTCTTTAGGTTTTTTGTTTTTGTTTTTTTGAGGCAGAGTCTTTGCCTGTTACCTGGGCTAGAGTGCGTGATATGATCACAGCTCACTGTAACCTCAAACTCCTGGGCTCAAGTGATCCTCCTGCCTCAGCCTCCCGAGTAGCTGGGACTATAGGTGCATGCCACCGTGCCAAGTTATCTTTAGGTTTTTCTCTGTACAAGATCATTTCATCTGCAAACAGGGAAAATTTGACTTCTTTCCAATTTGAATGCCTTTTATTTCTTTTTCTTGCCTAATTGCTCTGGGTAGGACGTCCGGCACTGTGTTGAATAGAAGTGGTGAAAGTGGGTATTCTTGTCTTGTTCCAGTTCTCAGAGGGAATGCTTTCAACTTTTCCCCATTCAGTATGATATTGGCTGTGGGTTTGTCATATATGGCTTTTGTTATTTTGACGTGTGTTCCTTCTATACTGAGTTTTTTTGAGGTTTTTTTTTTATCATGAAGGAATGCTGGGTTTTCTTAAATACTTTTTCTGTATCTATTGAGATGATCATATCGTTTTTGTTTTTAATTCTGTTTATGTGGTGAGTCATAATTATTGACTTGTGTATGTTGAACCATCCTTATATCCCTGGGATAAAACACATTTGATCATGGTGAATTATCCTTTTAATGTGCTGTTGGATTCAGTTTGCCAGTATTTCATTCAGGATTTTTGCATCTGTGTTCATCAGAGATATTGGTCTGTAGTTTTCTTTTTTTTTTTTTTTTTTGCATACTTTCCTGGCTTTGATATAAAGGTGATTTTGCTTGATACTGAATAGACTGAGTTAGGGAGGATTCCTTTCTTCTCAGTCTTTTGGAGCATGTTCAGTAGGATTGGCACCAGTTCTTTGTGTGTCTGGTAGAATTTGGCTGTGAATCCATCTGGTCCTGAGCTTTCTTTGCTGGGAGATTTTTTTTTATTAGTGATTTAATCTCACTACTCATTATTGCAGAGGTCCCCAACTTATGGTAAGTTGTATAATTATTTCATTATATATTACAATGTAATAATAATAGGAATAAAGTGCACAATAAATGTAATGTGCTTGAAACATCCTGAAACCATCCCCACCCCTGCAGAAAAATTGTCTTCCATGAAAATGGTCTCTAGTGTCCAAAAGGTTGGAGACCACTACATTATTGGTCTATCCAGGAGTTCTTTTTCTTCCTAGTTCAATCTCAGGAGGTTGTATGTTTTTAGGAATTCATCCATTTTCTCTAGGTTTTCTAGTTTGTGAGAATATAGTTGTTCCTAATAATCTCTTACGATCTTTTGTATTTCTGTGGCATCAGTTATAATGTTTCCTTTTTCATTACTGATTGTGTTTATTTGGGGGTTCCCTCTTCTTCTTTAGTCTAGCTAGTGTTTATCAATTGTGTTTATCTTTTTGAAGAACCAACTTTTCATTTTATTGATTCTTTACTTATTTATTTAATTTTTTTGAGACAGAGTCTCACTTTGTGCCTGGGCTAGAGTGCCATGGTGTCAGCCTAGCTCACAGAAACCTCAAACTCCTGGGCTCAAGCAATCCTTCTGCCTCAGCCTCTCAAATAGTTGGGACTACAGGCATGTGCCACCATGCTCGGCTAATTTTTTCTATATATATTTTTAATTGGCCAGTTAATTTCTTTCTATTTATAGTAGAGACAGGTTCTTGGTCTTGCTCAGGCTGGTTTCAAACTCCTGACCTTGAGCGATCCTCCCACATTGGCCTCCCAGAGTGCTAGGATTACAGGCCTGAGCCACCACGCCGGCCTGATTCTTTATTTTATTTTTTATTTTTTTTGGTCTCTGTTTCATTTAGTTCTGTGATCTTGCTATTTCTTCTGCTTATTCTGGGTTTGGTTTGTTCTTCTTTTTCTAGTTCCTTGAGGTGTAATGTTAAGTTGTTAATTTGTGATTTTTCTACTTTTCAATGTAGGTGTTTAATAATACGAACTTCCCTCTTAGCAGTGCTTTGGTATGTTGTGCTTTCATTTTCATTGATTTCAAAAAAATTTAAAATTTTTTTCTTCTTTGTTGACTCAGTAATTGTTCAGGAGCATGTTGTTTAATTTTGTTGCCTTATAAGACCTGTGAGTTTTATATTTTTGTGTATTTTTGTGATGGTGACTATTGACTGTTTCTTTGTTTAAGACTCCTTTGAGTATTTCCTATAGGGCCAGTTTAGAGGTGATGAATTATTTCAGGGTTGGCTTATCTGGGAAAGAATTTATTTTTCCTTCATTTATGAAGCTTATTCTGTCAGGGTATGAAATTCTTGGCTGACAGTTTTTTTTCTTTCAGCATTTTGAAAATGCCATACCATTCTCTTCTGGCCTGTAAAGATTTTGCTGAGAGGTCTGCTGATAGCCTGATGGGGTTTCCTTTATAGATGACTAGATGCTTTTCTCTTGCTAATTTTAACATTCTCTCTTTCACTTCAACATTAGTCATTCTGATTATAATATGTTGTTGTAATGTCCTTTTTGCAATATATTTGCCGGGGAATTGTTGAGCCTCTTGTATCTGGTAGTTTGGTAGTCCTTGGAAGTTTTCATTGATTATTTCCTTAAATAGGTTTTCTAAACTTTTTGATCTCTCTTCCTCCTTGGGACTATCAATAATTCATAAGTTTCATTGCTTTATGTAGTACTGGATGTCTCAAAGGCTTTGCTCATTCATTTAAATTCTTTTTTCTTTATTTTTGTCTGACTGAATTATTTCAAAAGACCTGTCCTTAAGTTCTGAGATTCTTTCTTCTGCTTGGTCCAGACTATTCTTGAAGCTTTTGAATGTGTTTTGTATTTCCTTCAATGAATTCTTCAGCCAGAATTTCTGTTTAGCTTTTTTTGTTTTATTATGTCTATCTCCTTGGTAAAGTTCCCCATTCATATCCTGACTTGATTTTCTGATTTCTTTGGTTTTTGGATTTCCACCTCATTGAGCTTCTTCAGAATCAATATTTGGATTTCTTTATCTGGCATTATGAGGAATTCTTTTTAATTGGGATCTGTTGCTGAACAATTATTGTGGTTCTTTTATTGTGTAATATTTCTTTGCTTTTTCATGTTCCTTGTGTCTTTCCATTGATATCTGTGCATCCAATGTACCAGTTGCTTGTTCCAAATTTTGAAATTGCTTTTGAAGAAGAGAATTTTTTTCCTGAATATGTATGTTGTTGGTTGAGTAGGACACTTTGGCTTTGATTTTGGGTGCCTGAAGTAGTGTGATCTCTGTGTGATTTCTTGGGCATTACACAGTCAGTGGTTTCTGTGATTTCCTTGGTGGCTTAGGGACCAGTTATTAATTGAGGCTGTGGTAAAGTTTTGCTGGAAACTTGAATGGCAGCCAAGTCAAACTTTGGGCCCCAGTGGTGGCAGCAGTGGGCTGAGTATGCCTGATTTTAGGCCCCAGAGCAGCTTATAACTGGCAGCAGTGTTAGTGTGTCCTGGGGGGCCAATTCTTGGGCCTCCAGATGGCTTGCTCAGAAGCTAGTAGTTGGAGGATAGGGCCAGATATGTGGGTAGGTTCTCAGGCCCCTGAGCAGCTAGTGTGATGTGGGAGGTGGCAGTAGCTGTGGTGGTCCACCCAGTAGGACCCAAGTGGTCCGTATTGCTCTTACTGGTAGCTGCAATGGATTGGGCAGGCTATTTCTCAGTCCCACAGCTGCCTGTAACAGGGAGCTGGGTATAGTCTTAAGTGTACTTAGAAGAGCTTGGTCTTCCCTGTCCCTTCTTGGCCAGATGGTGGCTGCAGTCAAGTCATCTTGAACTCAGCCTGAGGGTGGGGCATAGCCCAGTATTAAATCCTTCAAATGGCACCAGGTATAGGCATGCAGTCAAAAAGGGCAGGGCCCCTTTCAAGCAAGTGGCATGGGCAAGAGACTGTGAGGAGTACTGTCCGCTCACATCTCAGTCTCACAGGAGCCCCTAGCAGGGCAGTGGGAATTGTCCTAGGTGTGTGTCAGAGAGCTTAGGCTTCCCTGTCCCTCAGCTGGGCAGGGCTGCAGCTGTGTCAGCCCAAACTCAGTCTGAGGGTGGGGCAATGCTCAGCTTTAAACTCCCAAAATGGCACCTTGGGCCTGTAACCAGAGAGGGTGGGGCCCTTCTCAGTCAGGCCGTGTTGGCAGGAAACTGTGGGGAGTACCGTTTGCTTGAGTCTTGGTCCCACAGCAGCTGGCTGTAGGTTGGTGGCCACCATCACAGATGCATGCTGGAAAGCCTGCTTTCCCTGCCCCTCCCCAGCCAGGCAAGGGCTGCAGCTGCATTAGCTCAAACTCAGCCCAAGGGCAGGGTACAGCACCGTGTCAAAGTCTCAAAATGACACCTTGGACCTACAACCAGAAAGGCTGAGGCCCCACCCAGGCAAGCAGCATGAGCAAGAAACTATGGAAAATGCTGTCCACTCGTGTCTCAGTCTCAATAGCAGCCTGCAGCAGGGAGGTGGGGACCTGCAGGGAGGAGGGGTGCATGGGAGCACCTGGGCTCCTTTATCCCTCTTTGGATCCCTGCAGGTATGTCCGCGTTTCCCAGTATCTAGGATCTCAGAATGGTGCCCAGCTCAAATTGCTCTAGTCTCAGATGCCTGTGAGATTCTGCGTGAGTTCCATTTCTGCAACAACTTTGTGCAATCTCCGAGCAGCTCCTTATATTAGGCCTGGGACCTACATGGGTTGGGGGATTTTCTTGTAGGTAAGATTGTAAAAGTGTATCACAGAGAGTGAAGCCCTATGGGCTTCTCTCTCACTGTTTCTCCACGTCTAGGAGCTTTTCCTGGCTGTTAGCCAGTCCCCAGCTGGGCAAGTTGCCTTGAACCCTCTCCTTACCCACTTTTGGTACTCTGGAAGCTCCTGTTGCTTCCCTGGTGATTCCTAGCATTCTCTCCTAGATGATCTGTTTGAAATGTGAGAATCTGCTTACTATTCCGCTTCCTCTCTGTGGAGGAGGCACATACCACCTGTGTCCAGATGGACTTCTTGATCCTTTCCTTGTGTATGATTTTTTAATGTGCTTTTGAATTTGGTTAGTTAGTATTTTATTGAGGCTTTTTGCGTCTATGTTCATTATGGATATTGGTTTTTAGTTTGCCTTTTTTTATTGTGTCCTTATCTGGTTTTGGTATCAAGGTTATTAAGCATTATAGTCTTGAGCAAGGTGACTTTTACAGAAGTAGAAGGGAAGGATTTAACTGCAGTTTACTCAATGATTTATCTTTTTCCTTTTTACCTATTTTCATACAAAGGGAGTAACAAGCATCATTTGCTTGATCTCTCAAGGTCTAAATCAGGAGTCATGATAGGCTCTCTGTTTCATGTGTTGTAAGGATACTTGGAGAACTTGCCCAGATTCATTTCAAAGTAAATTGGAGTGAAAAAGTTTTAGAAGTAGATAGTGGTGATGGTTGTACTACATTGTGAGTATCATTAATGCAGCTGAATTGAACACTGAGAAAGGGTCAAATGGTTTTATGTCATAAATATTTTACCACAATAAAAAAATACTAAAAAAAATGCCCTCCCTCTAAAAAAAAAAGCAAATTGGAGAGAGGCCCACTGGCTATCTGAATAACCCCCTCCTCCCACTCCCAAATGTAGGTTAACTCGGTACTAACGTGACCCACTTAAGAACTGCATGGGGACTACTGTTGCTAACTGATTCCAGAAGGTGAATTAGAAGAGTCCATATCTAACCTCCTAATTTTACAGTTGAGAGGTTGGAGACCCTGAAAGTATGACTTACTAAAGACTATGCAGCATCCAAATATCTTGGGAACCAGGTTGCTGCTGTATTACGCCATGCTGATCCATCAGGTCTCTAGAGCAATCCAGATGTTGTAGAAATGAGGCCTTTTCTCTTCCATCTTTGCTCCTTGTCCTTAATCCTTGTGTCTCTCTCTCTCTATATATATTTTTTAATGATATTTTTCTTTATTGAAGTATACTTTACATATCATACCT
The DNA here is from genome assembly GCA_963574885.1 of Lepilemur ruficaudatus. Classification (NCBI taxonomy): domain Eukaryota; kingdom Metazoa; phylum Chordata; class Mammalia; order Primates; family Lepilemuridae; genus Lepilemur; species Lepilemur ruficaudatus. The sequence goes on from CAUYRT010076353.1 coordinate 14,625, forward strand.
TTAATCCACTTTAAGTGTACAATTAAATGATTTTCAGTGAATTTACCAAGGTGTACAGTTAATCACATAAATCAGTTTTTGAGGAATTCCTTTCCCCGATTGAGACCCCTAATTCCACTCCCCAACTACTTTTCAAGCATGTCCCACCCCTCCACAGTGTCCACACATCACTCAGACGTGGGTTTATCCCCCACCCCCCAAATCTCTAGTGAACACTCCCACCATTTAAGCACCATAGTGTAAATTAGTCAATACCAATTTGATGGTGAGTACAAGTGGGGCCCATTCTTCGGGTCTTGTGTCTC
>CAUYRT010076355.1:0-22233 GCA_963574885.1 Lepilemur ruficaudatus
CAAAACAACAAATGTTGCAGAGGATGTGGAGAGACAGGAACGCTCTTACACTGCTGGTGGGATTGCAAATTAGTGCAACCTCTGTGGAAAAGAATTTGGAGATTCCTCAAAGAGCTAAAAATAGAAATACCATTCGATCCAGTAATAGCATTATCAGGCATCTACTCTAAAGATCATAAGACATTCTATAATAAAGACATCTGCACCTGAATGTTTATAGCAGCACAATTCACTATTGCAAGGACATGGAAACAACCCAAGTGCCCGTCAATTCATGAGTGGATTATTAAAATTTGGTATATGTTTACAATGGAATATTACTCTATTATAAGAAACGACAGCAAACTAGCACCACTTATTTTATCCTGGATTAAGCTTGAGCCCATTATCCGAAGTGAGTTGACACAAGATCGGAAGAATGGGCCTCACATGTACTTGCCATCAAATTGGTACTGACTGATTAACACTACGGTGCTCAAATGGTGGTGGTGTTCACCAGGGATTCGGGGGTTGGGGGTTAAACCCACATCTGAGAGATGTGGTGAGCATTGTGGAGGTGAGGGGCATACCTCTAACCCTTGCTAGGGAGAAGCAAAGATATAAAATGTAACCAAAATGTTTAAACTCTCATTTTTTTCTGAAATAAAAAACAAATAAAGAAGTAAAGGGTGACTATCTCCTGCTTTGTGCTGGGAAATAGCACTCTCTTCTTCCCATTATAGCATTTGGTACTCCTTATTTTGTGTTCAATTGAATTTTCAAAATGATATAATCAATATTACCTGAAAATAATTAAAAAGTTTATCAATTAAAATCAACCTCATTCTACTCCTCAGATAAAAAAAAAAGCAATGGAGACAATCAATGAAATAAAAAAAATTTAAAAGCTCAATGAAACTGAGAAACATCTAATTAAACTGATCAAAACTAAAGAGAGGCTACAAATTAATGAGATAATATTATGAATAATTATATGTAAATATATATGAAAATTTACATGAAATGGGCATATATCTCCTATGGAGCAATTTATTGTGATTTATCAAAACTGACTTAAAATGTAATAGAAAGCTTAAATAGCTCTATTCCAATGTTAAAAATTGAATTTCCCAAATATAAACTTTTTCCAGAAGAAAATACTAGGCCAAATGTTTCACTGGTGATTTTTCTCAAATACTTAAGTAAGAAATCACTTCAATTCTACACAAACTCTTACAGAATATGGTCAAAAGAGAATGTTTGCCAACCCACCTTATTAAGCCAGCATTACTTTAGTACCAAAGCCAGACAAATATTAAGAATTTAATAATTCTTAGAATCTTTAAGAATAAGCTACACACATAGCTTATGTGTACACACACACATAGATGAATCTAAAAAACATTCTGCTGTGCAAAAGAAGCTAGACACAAATTATTACATACTGAATGACTCTGTTATTTAATATAGGACACTCTGAAACACAAATCTAATATATAGTGACAGTAAGAAGATCATTGGTTCCTAGGATTGAGGTAAAAAGATTTCCTGGAAAAGGGCATGAGGAAAATTTGGGGGGTGATGGAAATATTCATATCTTTCCTGTGATGCTAGTTACATGGTATATACATTTAAGCATGTAAAATTTAAATTGCTGCATTTTATTCAATGGAAATTACACCTCCAAAAATTGAGTTAAAAAAAGGTAAATAGCAATAACAAAAAATGAGAACAATTTTTGTTTGATTGTCTGTGGTTTACCTGAAAGACAGAGAAATTGATATGACTATTCTTCTCAGATGTTCCAATGGATTTTTGAGCTGCATTCAGAGAAAGTACCATGTCCTATTTATTCTTCTATTCTAAGCCACTCAAAGATATTTGCCTAATAAATGAATGTTAATGTTATAAACAACAGTGTGAATAATTGACACTCTTCCCACTTCCTTTCACAAGAAAGGTGTTTTTACAACCTCACTTATTTTCTTATCTCCTTGCCCATATAGTCATTGTCCTGGCTATCCAATTGATTAAGACCTATTCTTTTTCCAAGACTCAATCCTAGGTACTACTTCCTTCATAAAACCTTTCCCCGTGACATCAGTGACAGTTCTCAATTTCGAAAGAAGTCAACTTTGCTCAAATTGAGTCCCTTATAATAGCAGTTTGGTAATTGCTAGATTTTACATGATAAAAGTTTCCAACATCAAATAAGCTTGAAAATGAGGCAAAAAAATTTTTTTTTCCATAAACCATAAAGGCTTGAGAAATTTGTTCTGAGACATGCTTAAAGACTGGGGGGAAAGATTACCAGGTATTTCTGAGATTAGTCTGAGGGCATACATCAATTAATTTTTTTTTCCAAATATTTTATTGGGGGAAAACTACAAAACATTTACAGTACAATGTTTACAGTCACAATTTGTAGTGAGCTGATTTCCCAAAATATATTATTTGTTGAATTTCTCAAAGCCTTTAATATGTTCCAATGTCTAATAATCACCCCAAAAGTTATGGAGTATTAAAGTTTGCCATGTTTATTTGACCATTACAGTTTTTAAATTTTAGACCTATTTAATTAATAGATTAATTTTTCATTGAGCAAATACGGGAAATAATGGTTGATGCCATATATTTAGCTCTTATACTGTACTACCTTAAACTTTAAGAGATCAATAACAAAGACAGGGATCTGACTCATATCTCTTAATATACCCCTATGTCTAGAATCCATATAGAAGGTAGTTGATAAACTGTGGTTTGATGGGAAAAGGCTGCAGCCATCAGAAATCTGGTTTCAAATATTAATCTTTCAGCTGCTAGTAAAATCAATTTTTATCGTGAATGACACTCAATAGATATATGCTAGACTTTAGATACATAATGGTAAATAGGACCATCTCTCTTCCCTCATGGAATATCCATTCTGGTAAGGGAGATGAGACAGTATATAAGTAAACCAATAAAAAAATTATCACAGATTACTTTGAGTGCTATGTAAGAAATAAGTAAGACGATATGATAGACTAGCTGAGGATGAAAGCCTGACTGGAAAGAGAATTTGGGACAGAGAGCTTGAGACATTGAAGTAGTAAAGCCTTAGTTTATTCAAAAAACTATAAGAAATTCTCTTTGACTGCACATGTAAGACACAGTGGCACATGATAAGGATGCTGGAATTTATTCTTTGTTCAATAGTAAACCATTGAAGATTTGAAATAGAGAAGTGGTACAATCTTAGGTAAAATTCCAAGGTCTCCTGATTCTTGGTTTAATAATATTGTTCTCTTTATTAGAGATTATTAAAATATGTATATTTTATTTTAAAAAATGCCTCATTTCTGAATGGTAGCCCTGAAGCCACATAGTATACAATCTTTAACTGAATTTGTATTCTTAAATCTCTGTATCTTGTATGCTTATGCATAGTTAAGGCATTCCAAATTTTAAAAAATGTTATTTCTTTTGCACTTCTTACATAACTTGGAGAACATAAGTAAGATGGTAATTTGGATAAATGAGTTGGCAAGAATTCCACCAAATATGTTAGTTTAAAAGTGGTTTAAAATAATACCTCGTAATTTATGTTGAACAGCCCAAACCCTGGTTGGAAATCATTTTATGGACTAGATTATTAGTCACAATTTTGGAAGATGCTTAAGTAAAAAATGCTTTTTTAGTTTCTGTATTCACAATACAACCTAAAGCCTTATTTATATTTTTAACAAATATGAGATAAGAAACATAAGATTAAAAAATTCAGAAGTAACATCAAGATAGCCGAATAGGATTTTTTAGCACTAGCTGCCTCAGAAACATCAATTTGAATAACTATCCACATGCAAAAAACACACCTTCACAAAAGCTGATGAATTCAGGTGATAGAATATAGCATGTGGGTATAGGACATAATAAGAAAAGATGCATTGAGGAGGGTGGGAAGAACAGTTACATGTTACCTGTGTCACCCCTCCCCCAAGCCCCAGCAGCACCGTGCAGAGAGAGATACTATCTGTGTGCGAGAAGAAAAATGAAGTAAGCATACAACTTTGCCATGGAACTCAGCGGGCATGGCCCAGTGAAATCTAGTATCAGGCTTGTTCCCATAGCCTTAAGCTATAGGCCAGCACCCACAGAAAAAGCCTTAAAGTCCATTTGAATGCCCGACTGAACTTCTGACCCCTGACTCCAGGCTGGTCCCCATAGCTCCCGGCTTCAGGCCAGCCTAGAGCCAGGCCAGCTCTAGTGGTCCCAGGTCCCAGATAGGCATTCAGAAACCAAGGCTCCAGGCCCATTCCCATGGCCTCAGGCTATAGTGGGCACAGGGTTCATGCCCAACTCAGTAGACCTTAACACCTGACTGGCCCCCACAGTCTCAGACTCCAAGATAACCCCATGTGAACCCAGGCTCCAGGCTAGACCCAGTACCATTCTGGCCTCTGTGGACTTAAAAGCTTCTGGCCCATTCCCATGGACTCAGGCTCTGGGCTGGCCTCCACAGACCCAGGTGCCAAGCTAGTTCCAGTGGACCCTGGCTGTAGGCTGGCCCTGACAGACTCAGGACAAGGGCCATCCCATGGATCCAGGTGACAGTCCTATCCCAATGCCAGACTGGACCTTGTTGATTCAGAACTTAAATACTGCCCCACATTCAGATTTTCCCCATGGACCCAGGCTTCAAGCTGGCCCATGTGGATGCAGGTTTCAGGCCTACTCATGTGGACTAAATTTCCAGGATGACTGATCCCATGTACCCAGTCAATAGGCTTATTTCATTGGACTTTAGCCCCAGGCTAGTTCTCAAGGATTCAGGATTCAAGCTCACCCGTAAAACCCAACCTCCAGGCCTGCCCAGTGGACTGAGGTTCTGAATCCAACCCTGTGGAACTGGGCACTAAGCCAGCCACTGTGGACCCAGGTGCCAGGTCCATTGACCTGATAATTCATGCACTAGTTCAGCCTACCTGAGGACACCAGCAAGAGGTCTACCCATGACCCTCCCAATATGGCCCTCCAGTAATCTCTTAATAAACAGGTGTAGACCTTGCCAAAGAGCCTTTAAAGACTGGAATAAATGCCCACTTTTTCAAATGCACAGGCAGCACTTTATAGCCACAAAGATTACAAATAATCAGAGAAACAGGATACTACCAAACGGAAAAAAAAAGCACCTGTAACTGATCCTAAGGAAATGGTGATCTATGAACTGTCTGACAATGAATTCAAAATAATCATCTTAATGGAGCTTAGTGAGTTACAAATGAACACAGACAATCAAATGAAATTAGAAAAACAATACATAAACAACATAAAATTTTCAGCAAATAGAAACCATAAAAAATGAACTAAACAAAAATTCTGGAGCTAAGAAACAATGACTGAACTGAAAAATTTCATAGAAAGTGTCAACAGCAGACTTAATGAAGTAGAAGAAAGAATCAGCAAGCTCAAGAAAAGGATATTTACAATCACCCAACCAGAGAAACATATTAAAAAAAAATGAAAAAGAGGGAAAAAAAACACCTTTATGGGAATTATGGGACAACATCAAGTGAAACAATGTATATGTATATATATCATGAGAGTTCAAAAAGGAGCAGAAGGAGCAGAGGAAAAAAAGGGAGCAGGAAGCTTATTTGTTTTTAAAAAATGACAAAAATATTCCTAGAACTGGAGAGAGAAATGAACATCCAAATCCATGAAGCCCAAAGAACTCAAATAGATTAAATATAAAGAGAGTTTTACTGAAATATATTATAATTAAATTCTCTAAAGTAAACCCAGAGAAGTTCAAAAGCAGCAAGAATAAGAACAACTTGTCACATACATTGGAACTCCCACAGGACTATCAGCAGTTTTCTCAGCGCAACTTTGCAGGCCAGGAGAGAGTGGAATGATATATTCAAAATGTGAAAAAAAAAAACCCCTGCCAATCAAGAATACTATACAGCAAATCTATTATTCAGAAATAATAAGGAGAGATAAGGACTTTCCCAGAAAACCAACATCTGTGAGAGATTGTCATCACTGGACTTGCCTTTTGAGAAATGATAAAGTGAGATTTTCAAGTTGAAACAAAAGAATGCCAACTAACAACATGAAAACATATGAAAGTATAAAACTCACTATAAAGGGAACAATGTAGTAAAACTCAGAATACTCTGATACTGTAATAGATAAAGAGAAAGGAGTCAAATCACTCCACTAGGAAAATTATCAAATCACAAAGGAAGGTAGTAAGAGAGGAAGAATGGAACAAAACTACAAAACAGGAAAAAATTAACAAAATGGCAATAGTCCTTACCTATGAATAATTAATTTAAAAGTAAATGAATTACATTCTCTCCAATCAAAGGACATAGAGTATTGGAATGGATAAAAAAATAATAATTCAACTATATACTGCCCATAAGAGACTCCCTTGTTTTAAAAATCCACATAGACTGAAAGTGAAGGGATGGAAGAAAATATTCCATGCAAATGGTAAACAATAGACAGCAAAGATGGCTACACTTACATTGGAGAAAATAGACTTTAAGACAAAAACTATCACAATAGACAAGGAAGATCATGAGAGTCAGTACATCAAGATTATATAAAGATTGTAAACATAAATGCATCCAACAAAAGAGCACATAAATATTTACATCAAATACTAACAGAGATGTGAGAAGTAGGCAGCAATACACTAATAAAAAGGGACTTTAACACTTTGTTTTCAACAATGGATATATTAATAACATCCAGATAGAAAGTCAATAAGGAAACAGTGGACTTGAATAACACTATAGACCAAATGTGCATAAGAGACAAATATATTCCATCCAATAGCAACAGAATACACATTCTTTTCAAGTGTACATGGAACATTTTCCAGGATAGATTATGTGTTGGGTCACAAAATGACTCTTAACAAATTTAAGAAAATTGAAATCATAACCAGTATCTTTCCTAGCCACAGTATTATGAAACTAGAAATCAATAGCAGGAGGAAAATTAGAAAATTCACAAATAACTGGAAATTAAACAGCACATTTGTCTACAATCAAAAGGTCAAATAATAGATAAAAAAATAAATAAAAATATCTTGAGAAAAATGAAAATGAAAACACAACATACTAAAACTTATGAGATGCAACATAAGCAGGTTTTGTTTTTTTTTAATTGGGGGTAAACTACAAAACATTTACAGTACAACGTTTACAGTCACAATTTGTAGTGAGCTGATTTCTCAAAATATATTACCACTCAAGTTGACTTATCTTGTTACATTCAAAAACCTACTCTGTCAAAGTAGTCCAGAGAGTACATACATAGATTTTTGAACATTGAATCAGCCTTGCATCACTGGTTGCATCCATTGTCTCTGATGAGAAATCTGGTGTTACTTAAATTATTTATTTCTTAGTGGTAAGGTGTCATTTTCCTCTCACTGCTTTCCAGATGTTTCCTTTGCCTTTGTTTTCACAAGTTTAATATGATCTATCTTGGTATGTATTTGGGGTGGGGGGGAGGTTATCCTAATTGTTGTTTGCCCAGCTTCTTAAATCTGTAAGTTGATGCCTCTTGCCAAATTTTTCAAGTTTTCAGCCATTTTTTGAGCACTTTTTATAGCCTCATCTTCTTTCTGCTCGCCTCACTGGACTCTGATTAACAGAAGTGTTAGTTCTTTCTTTTATAGCTTCATAGGTCCCTGAGTCTCTGATCATTTTTTCTTCAGTCTACTTTAACTCTGTTGTTAAGATTGAGTGATGTCTATTGATCTAGCTTTCAATTCTCTCATTCTTTCCTTCGTCTCCTCCACTTTTCTGTTAAGCTCATCTATTGAGGTTTTTATTTTAGTTATTGTATTTTCCACATCTAAGATGTCCATTGTGGCTCTTCTTTATATTTTTATTTTTTCTACTGATATTTTATGTTTCTTTGCTGAGACTTTCTTTTTCTTTGTTTATACATATTTGTAATTATTCAGTGAAGCATTTTTATTAGAGTGGCTTTAAAATTATTGTCAGGTGATTCTAACATTTGTGTCATTTCAGTGTTAACATCTATTAATTATCTTTTTTTATTCATCTCAATATTCCTGCTTCTTGGTATTATGGGTGATTTTTTTTACCATATGTATACTTTAGGTATTATGTTTTGAGACCCCAATGTTATTCAAAATTTGTTTAATTGCTTTTGTTGTTTTTTTTCTGATACCACTCTGTCATGGGGACCACCTTGTTACTGTCAGGTGTAAGAAGAAGTCCATTTTCCCCACTTGGTTTCTGGTGACACATGAGAACAGATTCTTCTCATTCCTGCTGGGAAGGAGTGGGCACTCCAGCTTCCTACATGATTTCCACTGACATGGTTGTGTGTGAGTAACCTTGTTAAAGCTGGAAAATGATGAAATTCTTGACTTCTAGTAGGTCTCTTCTGACACTACCTCTGTGAGGAGAGGGAGGGCTACTTTATTACTGTTTAGTAGAGTTGGAATCTAAGCTCTCCACTTGGTTTCCACTGACACTATGGGGTAGATGCATTGAAAGTGGCAGGGATGATAGTCTGGGTTCCCTATGTAACCTTCTCTGATATCACTCTAGCAAAGGCAGTGTGGCATCTTGTTATATCCTAGCAAGAAAGGAAATCTAGAGTCAGAGAACCCAGCCCCAGAGTGTTGTGTCTGCCCAGGGACCAACACTGCCACTGCTGCCTCCTCATCACCATTGCCAAGCCAGGGAGGGAGCAGGGAAGCTGGATACTTTCTCACACCCCTGGGACCAGTGCTACTGCTGCTTTGCTACTGCCACTGCTGCTGCTGTGAGACCTCTACGTAGGTGAACTTCCTTGGCTGCCCGCCCCCACTGCTGCCACTGTTGCTGGTGCTGTGGGACCCAGGTGGGAGAAAATCCCTCAGCCCCCTACCTCTACTTCCACTGCTGCTGCTGCTGCTGCTGTAGAAACCAAGCAAGAGCAAATACCCATGGCCCCAGCCTCTGCTGCCCCTGCCCTGCCCACTCCCTGCCCCTGTCAAAGCATTGGCCTGGGGACCAGCCCGCACCTCCACACAAACATACCCCAGCACCTACTTGGACTGTTACAACCACAGGGGAGTGGGAAGACACAGGAGAGCAGCAGTGTTCCTGTAGTGCTGACCGGTATGGTGGGCTACCCCAAGGGGACTGGGAGGTGCCATGAACACTTCTTAGGACAGAGGAGGACAGAGAGTGCACTAACCTGCACCAAAAAAATGCATGGCTTATTATCCAAAGTTGTATGCACCCCTGCCAGTGGAGACACGAGTGCAGAGAGGAGACTGTATGGCAGGAGAGTGCCCCCATCCCAGAGCAGAAGCAGCAGGAGAGCCCAGGAAGGGACATGGAGATGGGACACTCCCCTCCTGCAACCACCCAGTGCTGCAGATATAGCTCCCTCTGTTCCCAAGTATGAAATTTTGGTGCAGTGATCCCAACCTGGGAATCTCAGCCCTGGGTCTCTATATCATTGGATCTAAAGCCAATGCTCCCTAGCATCCACTCAAACCACAGCAGACTTGGGGGACCAGAGTCCATGGAGCTTGGGGCTCACTCCTTTCCCTCTAAAAAGCCACAAGTACTTTTGTGTACCCTAAGTACAAAAGCTACCACCTCCCCTGGGGGAAGGCAGAGCTAGTAATCCTTTCCCTGCGTTGCATGTATCTTCTGGGAGGAGGCTAACCTCCCTGGAGGCAGGTTCCTAGCATAACTACACCTCCACTGCTAGAACATTTCATCCACAGCCCACAGCCAGTCTGATAGCCCTACACACAGCAGTTTGAACTGCCTTCACCACCTCTGCTATGGCTGGACCAGGGTGGCAGCTGCAATCTTGGAGCTTTGGGGCCCCTGAAGGACACAGACCACTATCACTACCAAGAGAGGGAGATGTGAGCAGCTTGTGCATTCCACAGCTGCCTGTCTCTGCCAATCTTGTCAAGAGAGGCCACTCCTCCTGTCACAGGCTCACAGTGCATCCACCCTTCTCCTGCCTGAGAATTCTTCCAGAGCAGCAGAGTTCTTATCAGAGAACAGGTGAAGAGCAAACCTATCTGTATGGAGCTGAGGGAAGAGATTTCAGATGAGAAGGAACCAGCCCAAGAACACTGGCAATATGGAAAAACAGGCTCCTCCAATACCCCTGAAGGATCACACAAGCTCTGCAGCAATGGACTCCAGCCAAAAGGAAATTTTTGAAATGTCAGATATGAAATTCAAAATATGGATTGGAAGTAAGCTCAATGAGATTGATGAGAAAGTTGAAAACCAACACAAAGAAAACAAAACAAAAAAAAAAAAAGAAAAGAAAAGAAAGAAAAAAAAGGAGGAGAAAACTTCCCTGATCTTGCAAGAAGTTTAGACAACCAAGAAGGTCAATGAACTCCTGAGAGATTTATTGCAAATAAGACATCACCAAGGTACATAATCATCAGTCTGGCCAAAGTCAATATGAAAGAGGGACTCCTATGAGTCATGAGGCAAAAACAGCAAGTAATTGACAAAGAAAAGCTCATCAGACTAACAGCAGACATCTCAGCAAAAACCTTACAAGCCAGAAGGGATTGGGGTCCTATCTTTAATAGACTTAAACAGAATAACTTTCAACCAAGAATTTTGTATCCTACAAAACAAAGTTTCAGACATTAAGGAAAAATAAAATCTTTCCCAGACAAGCAAGCACTAAGAGAATTTGTCACCAATAGACCTGTCCTACAAGAAATGGTCAAAAGTGCTCTAAACACTGAAAAGAGTGGTTGACACTCATGAGTGCAAAAACATTTGGAAGTAAAAACTCATAGCTCCTATAAAACAGTAACTCAAGGGAGAAACAAAGTAAATAGGGAACAATCAACACGATGACTTGAACAGTACCTCACTTATCAATATTAACACTGAATGTAAATGGTCCAAATGCCCCACTTAAAAGACATAGATTGAGGAAATGGATAAAAAACACCCCAAATATCTGCTTTCTCCAAGAAACACATTTAATTCATAGAGTCACATAGATTCAATGTAAGGCAGTGGAAAAAAATATTGCATGCAAATAGAAACCAAAAGCAAGCAAGAGTAGCTATTCTTTTATCAGATAAAATAGACTTTAAATCACCAACAGTGAAAAAAGACAAAAATGGTCCTTATATAATGATAGAATAATTCAGCAAGAAGATATAATAATCCTAAATATAGATGCACCCAACACCAAAGCTCCCAGATTCATAAAACGTACTAATAGACCTAAGAAATGAAATAAACAGCAACATAATAATTAATGGGGGACTTTGATACTCCACTGACAGACCTAGAAAGATCATAGAGGTAGAAAAATCAACAAAGAAAGAGTGGTATTAAACAGGACTCTGAACCTAAGGGACCTAACAGATATTTACAGAACCTTCTATGCAAAAACTGTGGAATATACATTCTTCGCATCAACACATGCAAAAATTTCCAAGATAGACCATATATTAGGCCATAAAACAAGTATCAGCAAATTAAAAAAAATGAATCATACGTGTATACGTGTATCTTCTCAGACCACAGTGGCATAAAACTAGAAATCAATTCTATGAGAAACTCTCAAAACTATACAAATACTTGGAAATTAAACAACCTGTTGCTGAATGATCTTTGGGTCAATGATGAAATCCAGAGGGAAATAAAAAAAAAAATTTCGAATTCAATGACAATGGTGACACAGCTACCAAAAATCTGTGGTATACAGAAAAAGCATTTCTAAGATGGAATTTCACAGTACTAAATGCCTACGGCAAAAAGACAGGATGATCACAAATTAACAACCTAATGTCATACCTCAGGTAACTAGAAATAGAAGAACAAAGAAAACTCAAAGCTAGCAGAAAACAAGAAATAACAAAGACAGGTCAGAATTAAATGAAATTGAACCCCCCCAATAATAAAACAATACAAAGGATCAATGAAACAAAAAGTTGTTTCTTTGAAAAGATAAACAAAATCGACAGACCACTAGCTAGATTAACCAAGAAGAGAGAAGATTGAAATAAGATAAATTAGAAATGAAAAAGGAGATATTACAACTGATAACCACAGAAATACAAAAAATGATCTGAGACTACTATGATACCTTTATACACACAAACTAGAAAATCTAGAGGAAATGGATAAATTTTTGGAAATATAAAACCTCCCAAATCTGAATCAGGAAGAAATAGAAATCCTGAGCAGACCAGTATTGAATCGTGAGATTAAATCTGTAATAAAAAAACTTCCTAACAAAAAAGCCCAGGACCATATGGATTCACAGCCAAATTCTACCAGACCTACAATGAAGAACTGTTACCTATCCTACTGAAAATGTTGCATAACATGGAGACGAGAGAAATCCTCCCTAACTCATTTTATGAAGCCAATATCACCCTGATGCCAAAGCCAGGGAATGACATAACAAAAAAAAAAAAAAAGAAAAGAAAAGAAAAGAAAAGAAAAGAAAAGAAAAGAAAACTACAGACCAATAACCCTCATGAACATAGATGCAAGAATCTTCAACAAAATATTAGCAAACAGAATCCAGGAGCACATCAAAAAGATAATTCACCATTGTCAAGCGGGTTTCATCCCAGGGATGCAAGGGTGGTTCAACATATGCAAATCAATAAATGTGATTAACCACATAAATGGAATTAGAAACAGAAACGATATGAGCATCTCAATAGATGGAGAAAAAGCATTCAATAAAACCATTAACAAAGTAGGCATAGGAAGAACATAGCTCAAAAAAACTGTAAACAACAATCCAAAACCAATATCTGTCTGAGAGGAAAAAAATGAAAGTATTACCCATGAGAACTGGAACAAGACAAGGATGCCCACTGTCACCACTTCAGCTCAAAACTGTACAGGAAGTCCTAGCCAGAACAATGAGGCAAGAGAAATAAAGAGCATCCAAATAAGAAAGGAGGAGGTCAAACTATCCTTGTTTGCCAATGATATGATGTTAATATTATACCTAAAAATCCCTAAAGATTCCTCCAAAGACTCCTAGAATTAATAAATAAATTTAATAAATCTAAAGTTACAAAATTAATGTACATGTTGGTAGTGGTGGGCCCACTGCCACCAACAAATACATATATTCTCTGTGGTGTTTGACTAGAGATGTATAGTTATTGTCTAAAAGTTTTCCATCTAGGCTGTTCCTTTCTTGGTTCTTTGGATTAAGAGGGTAGATTTTTTGTGGGGGAGGTGATGCTTTTTTATTGGTACCTGTTGGTGTTAACATATTAACAGCTTCTTTAGCTCAGGATATATGAAGCAAAAAGAATACCCAGGCAACTTACCACCAAATTATTCCTTGTGACCAAGATATCTAGCTGGTCTATCTTCTTCTTGCCAACTTTTAGAGAGACTTCTTATGTTTGTTTTACTTATGATGTCCAGGGTTTTTAGCTGTACTTGGTGGGAGAAATAAAGAAAAGTGTAAATTCTCTATGTTTCTGACATGGACTTGACCCAGCAATTTTACTCCTAGGTAATTATTTAAAAAAGAGGAAAAACATGTCCATCCAAAGACTTGTGCATGAATCTTCTTAGCAGCTGAATTTATAAGAGGTAACAACTAAAACTTACCAAATGCCCATCAACATATGAAGGACAAAATAAATTATAATATATTCATATTATTTAATGTTATTTAAAATTAAAATATCTGGCAATATCAAATGTGGGATAAAGTACAGAGAAAAATGAATACTTAGACATATTGGTAGAAATATAATTCGTTTTAATTTCTTGGGAAACAAATATTAATAGAATAAAGTTAAATTTGAGTAAAACTAAAAATGTGCATTTGACTTCTAGATGATGTAGAAAAGCTCTTACACATGTATTTAAGGGACTGTATACAAGGATGCTTATATCACTCTTTGTAACATACAGAAATTGGAGATAATCTCAAATGTCCATCAGGGTATTAGATGACTCATGGTGTCTTGGTGAAGTATACCTAATTATCTTATGAATTGAAGTAAAAAACTTATTGAGTATAAAAGTTAGTTACAGAGTTACACATGCAAATTACACTAGTTGTATAGTTATATACATTTTAAATCACACAAAACTATTTTGAAACTAGTTTCATGGACATTAAATGTATGTAATAGATGTACAAAAACTTGGATAGAAAATACACCTGGAATTTAAATAAATGATTGCACCTAGTCTGGTACGAACAGTATAAATGAACTTAAACATAAAGAATCTCTTTTTTGCAAACAAACATTTTCCAGAATTTACATTCATAGGCATTCATTATGCTATTTTCTATAATCTGTTTTTACTTTTTTATAATTAAAAAGGGAAAGAGGAAATTATAGTGAGATTTAGATTTTCAAAAAGAGGAAAACATACATGCAAAAATGATGAGGCATACTTGGAAAATTTTAAGAAGATTAAGGGTAAGTGAAGGGCACATAAGTATTGAGTCATATATAGGTAAAGAGCAGATTGAGAAGGACCTTGTATGCCATCCTGAGAAGCACATAGATTTTTCTTTAAGGTAGTGAGGCACCATTGAAAGCTTTGAAGAATGGGAGTTACATAAATGCATACATGCAGTAAAGGCATATGTAAGTGCTGTAGTGTTAAAGGTGTGAAAAGGGGAAGGAAAGCAAATAAAGAGAAGAGGCAATGTGAACAGTATATTTGTCACAAATGACAGTAAATGATAAAAGTTAAGTCTTGTTGGCACATAGGTTCCGTGAGGGCAGAAAACCTGTATTTTGCTTAGTATGTGCCCCAGAGCAGAGTAGTATAGATGAACAAATGCTCAGTAGTTACAGTGGCTGGCTGCTGAAAGAGTTCGTGGTTGGGCTTTTATTGTGGGAAGTTCTATTTCAGAGACGTAATTTGCTAAGTGGTAGGTTTAGATCTGTGTAGTACAAGTTATGTGATAGATCTGGATTTTTAATTTGCTGGATGACAAGCTGAATGCCTGCCTGCTTGACTGAATTTATTACGACCAATTCAGCTATATAGTTCCTTAAATTACATCATTAGAAAAATCATTTGTTGGATTAAATGAATTTTGACAAACATTTGAGCCAAATTGACAATCACAATAGGCTATCTTGGTCATATGTATTGACACAGTCAAAGACTGACTGGATAAACACTAATAAACAATATTGTATTTTACCTTGTCTAGAAAGATGTACAAGTTCTTCTCTGAAAGATTGGGGGGCAAGAAATTACAAATCCCACTTTATTCCCATTTTCATTTATGTTACATTTGTTTTACATAATATCATGATTTTTAAATTTATCCTTCAAAATAGAGAAAAAAAATCACACAGTAACATTTATAATTGACTGTTACACATATATGGGATGAGTATGGGATAGTTTACACTAAGATAAGTTTCAAAAAATATTTGGAAACTGATCAGTTTATATCTACTCTCAGCTGATCAATTAATGTTTGCCCAGTTTGAAGCTAGACTCTGAAAATTGGCCTATGAAATCTAAGGTACAATCTCTGTTCTTGTCACTTACCTTCTTGACACCTTTAAAACCAGGTTAATAGTTGTTAATTCATAAGATCATTGTGGGATTTAATTTATATATATATATATATGTATATGTGTGTGTCAGTGTATATATGTATATAAGTTTATATAATATATGAATATTTGATACATAGGTAGGATGAATCTAGTAAATGTTTATTCTTTTCTCCTTCCCACCCCCAATGAGAAGTTGTCAGATGCTTGAGGTGAAACAGAAGTGAAACAATCAAACAGATGATTTCTTTGTGCAGAAAAATTTTTAAAGTACAGATTAAAAAATTAAAAAAGTTACAATCCAACCATCCTGATATAGTTATATTAATGATGTAGTGTGACTCTTCATTTTAAAATTAAACAAAATGTGTGTCTGTATATGCATATGTGGAATAGATGATACTGTGCATACTATATTATTGCCTGCTTTGTTTTGCTTATCTATTATTCATACAGTTTTATATCATTAAATATTCTTTCTTGGTGGGTAAATCATTTCCCATTCATCTATAAACTTTTTGCATAATGTCTTATGTTCCATTGTTTGACAGTATGAATATATTTTTTTCACTTTTTATTATTCTCCTTATGTAACTACCATTGACTTTGCTCTTGTTTTACTAAATGAACTTCCCCATGGAAGAAAAAATTTCCTACTGTGACAATGTCCTTCTCTAATACTTAATCTCTGTATTGGAGGTGTTTTACGTAGACATATTGCATATAACTTGTGGAATGCCTCTGGCAACATTCAGGAGGCTAGTATTTAATATTAATAATATTCATAGAGTACCATCATGTGTCACTTAACAATGGAGATACATTCTGAGAAATGCATTGTTAGGAGACTTCGTCATTGTGGAACATCATATAATGTATTATACAAACCTAGATGGTATGGTGTACTATACACCTAGATTATATGGTGCAGCCTGTTGCTCCTAGACTAGAAACCTGTACAGCAGGTTACTGTACTGAATACTGTAGGCAATTTTAACACAATGATAAGTATTTATGTATCTAAACATCTAAATATAGAAAAGTTACAGTAAAAAAATATAAAAAATAAAAGTGACATACCTACATGGGGCAATTAGCATGAATGGAGCTTGCAGAACTGGAAGTAGCTTTGGGTTAGTCAGAGTGAGTGGTGAGTGAATGTGAAGGCATAGGACATTACTCTACACTACTGTAGACTTTATAAAACTGCATACTTAGGTTACATTTACTTTTTAAAAATATTTTTCTTTCTTTAATAATAAACCTTAGCTTACTATAATATTTTTACTTTATAAACTTTTACATTTTTTAAACTTTTGAGTCTTTTTTAATAACACTTTGCTTATACACAAACACATTGTACAGATGTACAAAAATATTTTCTTTATATCCATATTTTATAACATTGTTATTTTAAAAATTTTTTATTTTTATTTTTAAACTTTTTTAAAACTAAGACACAAACACACATTAGCCTAGGCCTACGCAAGGCTGGGATCATCAATATCACTGTCTTACACTTCTACATCTTGTCATCTCCTATGGTCGCCATGCCTTCTTCTAGACTACCTCCTGAAGGACCTGCCTGAGGCTATCTACAGTTAACTTTTTTAATAAGTAGAGGAGTACACTCTAAAATAATGATTAAATTATAGTAAATATATAAGTCAGCAACATTGTCCTTTATTATAATTATCAAGTATTATGTACTGTACATAATTGTATGTGCTATATTTTTATATGACTGGCGATGCAGCAGGTTTGTTTACACCAGCATCACCACAAACACGTGAGTAATGTGTTGTGGTACAACTTTACAATGGTTACAATGTCACTAAGTGATGGGAATTTTTTAGCCCCTTTGTGATCTTATGGGACCCCTATTGTATATGCAGTCCATCACTGACCGAAATTTTATGTGGCGCATGACCATGTTTAACATTGATAAGTAATATTTATTTTTGAGTACATGCTATATGTCAGTTAGCATATTAAGTGCTTTATATGGATTTAATCCTTGCAACCTTCCTATAGATACCATTTGTGTACCTATGAGGAAACTGAGATTATGAAGTTAAGTAACTTACTCAAGGTCACAGAGCAGTAAGCAATGTGTAAGAGTGAGGATTCCAATATAGGCAACCTGTAGTCTTAACTAATAGACCATATCAAATGCTGCCTAACTTGGTGAAAAGAAAGTCAGAGAACAGTTGTGCAACTGAGAGCTGACAGATTACACCATTCTTCCGTTTTCCTCCTCCTTCAGAGCCACAAACAATCCACCCTTTAGGACTTACTGTGCTGCAATCATGTTCTCAAATGGTATCAAAGTCCAGGTGGATTTCTAATTTCACTGTGGAGTGTTTGTTGTGAGTTTGGGGTCCCTCTGAGCTCTGAAATTCTTTGATTATTTAGGTTAATGTTCTTATTTTAGAGATTGTATTAGTCCATTTTCTGTTGTTTATAACAGAATACCTGAAACTGAGTAAAAGAAAAGTAATCTATTTCTTACACTCATGAAGGATGAGAAGTGCAAGATCAAGGAGCTGTACCTGGAGAGGGCCTTTTTTGTTGGTGGGGACTCTTTATAGAGCCCCAAGGTGGCACAGGGTATCACATGGCAAGGGGGCTGAGCATGCTAATGTGCTAGCTCAGGTCTTTTTCCCTCTTCTTATGAAGCCACCAGACCCACTCCCATGATAACCCATTTACCCATAAGTGGATTAATACATTCACTTCTTGAAGGACTCACCTTTCAATACTGCCATGTTGGAGATTAAATTTCAACATGAGTTTGGAGGGGGACAAATATTCAAACCATAGTAAAGATGAAGCAAATTCTGAAAAGGTGTATACAAATGAAGGATTTGTAAATTATTTCCCACTCCTCTCTACAGGCTCATCATTTCAGAGTTGCTTACATTTTATTTACAATTGTTTTGTCATGACATGGTTTCTAAAGCTGCAACTTAAGTGATTTTGCTCTCGCCTCTCAGCTGGCTGCCCTCTCCCCCAAGTCCTCTCCTTTAATGATATGTGAATGAACACTTGAATTCACTGGGGGAGATCACTGTTTAAAGTAATCCTATGGTTAATCTTTTTTCAAGAAAGAATCCAGTAATGAGAATAATCACTCCCAAATTGATGTTTTTGAAATTTGGATTTTTTGTATATTCTTTTCTTAGAGCAGCTCCATTTGCAGGTAGTGTTGAAGGCCCAGCTGTCAACTATAGGAAAGACAAAGGCAAGCTGGGAATGGAGGTGAACACGTTTAGTTCTGAATATTTCCACCAAGGAATAAGCAGCTCATGTTGGCACTCCTTGTAGCCATATCACTGGAGGACAAGTATGTTTATGAATATTCTCCTGGCACATGAGGACGATAGAATTGTGTTTACTACCAAAGTGAATCTGAAATCAACTCTCTCATAGTGAAGGCAATGATTGGTTTTATTTGAATATAAAATATACTTTTATTAAATAAGATGCCTTTTGCTCTCCAGATACACAAGTAAGGAAGGGATGAATCCTCTGCATAGAATGTGAAGGAGGGAAAATAATATATCCTAGCACCCATTTTCTCCAAATAATTGAAGTTAGGCAAATTGTCCAAGGTCACAGAACTAGTAAATGGCAAAGACAGAATTCTGCATAGAAGAGAATCAGAGAATGCATAATGATAACAGTACTAGCAAATAGTTATCAAGAGCTAACTATCTATTAGACACTGGTAGAATTTCAAAAAAGGTAACAACCAGGTGATAAATTTAGGTTTGAAACTAAGCTCAACCAATGGAATACATGCAACAACTGAGAATTGCCCCACCTTGGAAATAATAATAATAAAAGCTGAAATCAATTTAGCACTTACTAAATGTCAGGCTCTGGATAAAGTATTTTACATTCATTATCTCATTCAATCCTCACAGCGATACTTTAAAGGGGCTTACAGTCTAGTGGGAGAAGCAGACAATAATAAAATAATCTCATAAATAAATTAAAATTGCAATGTGCTACGTCTTAAAAATGGCTACAAGAATGTCTAATTAGGGGAATTGCCCTAGTCGTGAAGATCAAGGAAGGCTTCCCTGAGGGAGTAAGTGGGAATGGGGAAACAGCATGTGCAAAAACTTTTAGGGAAGGAAGCACAGGGCTTTTGGAAAACTGAATGTAGGAGAGTGGGCAGGAGCAGAAAGAATAAGCATCAGTGTGGTGTTCACAGAGGCTGGAAAGTTAGGGAAGGGCTAGATCATGTGGTCAGTGTGTTGAGGATTCCAGACCATGAGATGAAGGTGAAATAAATTAAAGACGAAGGTGACCTGTTTAGATATGTATTTTGAAGTGATTACTCTCCTGATTGAAGAACGTATTAGAAGAGGAAGAGAGTGGATGAAGGGAGACCAGTTAGGAGATGATTGTTTTATTCGGCAAAAGGTGATCATGAAAGCTTGGACCAGATACTTGTGGTAGATTTATAGAGTGAATTTGGTTGATTCAAGAGATATTTCATTGGCTATAAGGAGCAGGTCTTGGTGATACATTAAATTTGGGGAATGAGTGTTACTAAGTTAATAATTACTCTGCTATGGACTGAATTGTGTCCCCTAAAATTCATAGGCAAAAAGACTGGCTCCCAATATAACTGTGTTTCAAGTTAGGGCCTTTAAGGAGGTAATTAACGTTAAATGAGGCCCTAAGGGCAGTCCCTAATCCAATAGAACTAGTGTGCTTATAAGAAGAGAAAGAGACATTAGGAATGCTTGCACACTGAGGAAAAGGCAATGTTTAAGACAAAGAGAGGACAGCCATTGACAAGTTAAAGAGAGAGGCCTTAGGAAAGCCAAAGTTGCTGGCACCTTGATCTCAGACTTCTAGCCTCCAGAACTGAGAGAAATAAATTTCCTGTTGTTTAAGTCACCCAATCTGTGGCATTTTGTTATGGCAGCCCAGGATAACACACACTCCTAGGCTTCTGGTTTTAGCAACTGGCTAGTTATATGATGGTGGCAATTACTAAGATAAAATACACTAGAAGAGACCCAGGTTCACAGAGAAAGATGAAGAAATGGAGACATAAGAATTTAAAATAATTTACCCATGTTCCCCAAACTGAAGCCTGACTGATTCTAAACCCCAGATTCTTAATTAGCATTCTAGTATAGGGTAAGTAGGGCAGCAAAAAATTCAGTCCACTGTGAGCCCTAGAGCTAAACTATAATTTTAATTTTTAAGATCAAGTTTCCAGTTTAATTATATAATGCAAAAGAAAAGTCAGCTGGACAAGTAAATGCTTCTGCCTTTGGTACCACTTCCCTAGAAACAGGAACCTGGGCTTGCCTAGCTTCAGACAGTTCAGCCCAGAAGCTGAACTTGACTGTGTTTTCTATGGAAGTGGGGGACATCTGCCTTCTGATTGTTGATCTTCTCAGCACTGCTGCTAACTGTTATTAACATGCTTATGACCTTTGAAGCCTCCCTAACCCCTGGAGGCTATACTCCAAAGGCACAGCTGCCAGATATTATGAAACAGATTGATTCTAAAGCCAACTAAGTATGGGAGAAGCTATGACTAATACTGGATAATTTAGATGAGCAGCTCTGTTAGATTTAAATACTGCCTACTTTTCAACAAATTCTCTTTACCTTTCCCTCCCTCCCTCCCTCCCTCCCTCCCTCCCTCCATGTCTTTATCTCTCTCTCTCTCAAACACACACACACACACACTCACACACACACACACTCACACACACACACAATCTAGTTTTATTTGTTTCCAAACTGTCCCCCTGTGGAAGAGAAAACATTTGACATTGGGGTGCCTTTCTCTCTTTGTATCTTCGTATGTCTGGTGCCTAGTATAATCATCCCAGGTCTTATCTCAGGGTTTGTACTTCCTGAACTGCCCCAAACTATAACCTTTCTGTTTTATTTTATTCTTCAAAAAAATATGCTGTTCTATCCATGGCCCAGCCTTGCCTCTCAGTAGATGATGGGAGATAATCTGATACCATTAGCAATGTCAACAGTGGTGGGTAAAGAGAATTTCCTATGTTCTGTTACTCATGGCACATAGCTACTTTTTTGTTATATTTACTGTCTTCACTGAAAAAAAAGTGACTTTAATGGTTGCAATTACATAAATAGGGCTTTTGGCTGTTGTTGCAAGCCATCTCCAACACTGCCTAGGAATAACATTTACCCTACTAGGGGACACTGTTATAAATTCTAAACTTCTGGAAACATAGTTTTTTAGGAAGAGAGAAGTAGAAGGTATGACTCATCTGTTAGTACCATCTCTCAGCTATAAAGTATTCCAATCCCTAGCCATGCTTGTTCCTCGTCATGTAGAAAGATGGCAGTTTAATTAAGATATACCTGGCATAAAAAGAAAAGAAAAAAAATCACAAAAAATAATTGATACATAGGCTGCCTCATCCTGTTTTCACACCAGTGGTAGAGAGTGCTTACCAATCATGACATTCTTTTTTTTTTTTATTTGAAGTCAGGTAATGCGATGCCTCCAGATTTACTCTTTTTTTTTCTTTTCATCCAAAAATTTTATTGGGGGAAAACTACAAAACATTTACAGTACAATGTTTACAGTCATAATTTGTAGTGAGCTGATTTCCCAAAATATATTACCACTCAAGTTGACTTATCTTGTTACATTCAAAAACCTACTCTGTCAAAGTAGT
>CAUYRT010076358.1:0-22375 GCA_963574885.1 Lepilemur ruficaudatus
TCTACCTTAATTTCCTCCTTGATCCAATAATCATTCAATAGTAGGTTGTTTAATTTCCATGATCTTTGACAAAGTAGACAGTAATATACACTGGGGAAAAAAACCACTATTCAATAAATGGGGTTGGGAAAATTGGATAATGACATGTAGAAGATTGAAACAGGATCCATATGTCTCACCACTCACAAAAATTAATTCAAGATGGATAACAGACTTAAATCTAAGACATGAAACCATAAGAATTCTAGAAGAAAATGTTGGAAAAACTCTTCTCAATATTGGCCTAGGCAAAGAATTATGAATAAGACCCCAAGGTTAATCACAGAAACAACAAAAATAAATAAATGAGACTTAATTAAATTAAAAAGCTTCTGCTTAACCAAGGAAACAATCAACAGAGCAGACAACTTACAAAATGGTAGAAAATATTCACATGCTATGTATCCAATAAAGGTCTAATAACTAGAACCTACAAAGAACTCAAGCAAACCAGGAAGAAAATGTCAAACAACTCCTTTAAATGTGGGCAAAACATAGGAATAGAAGCTTTTTAAAAGAAGATAGATTAATGGCCAATAAACATATGAAAAAAATGCTCAACATCACTAATCATCAGAGAAATGAAAATCAAAACCACAATGAGATATCACCTAACTTCAATGAGAGTGGCTTTTATTAAAAAGTCCCAAAACAATAGATGTTGGTGTGGAGGTGGAGAGAACAGACCACTTACACACTGTTCATGGGACTGCAAACTAGTGAAACTTCTGTGGAAAATAGTATGGAAATTCCTCAAAGAACTAAGAGTAGACCTACCATTTGATCTAGCAATCCCACTACTATTTACCGAAAAAAAAAAAAACCTCATTTTATCAAAAAGTCATGTGTACTTGAATGTTTGTTGCAGAGCAATTCATAAGAGCAAAGATGTGAAATCAACCCACGTGCCCATCAATTCATGAGCGAATTAATAAAGTGTGGTGTATGTATATCATGGAGTACTACTCAGCCATAACAAAATGAATTAATACTGTTTGCAGCAATCTGGATGGAACTGGAGACCACTCTCCTAAGTGAAATTCACATAATGGAAAAACAAACACCTCAGGTACTCACTATGAAATTGGAACTAACTGATCAACATGCATGTGCACAGATGGAAGTAAACTCAATGGAAATGATGGAGGTGAGAGGGAGGATGAGGGGAATGGGTGAAATTATACCTAACAGGTATAATATGCATTATCTGGGCAATGGGTACACTAATAATTTTGACTCAAGCAGTACAAAAGCAATCCATGTTACCAAAACATTTGTACTCCTATAATATTCCAAAGTTAAAAATAAATAAATAGAAAAATAAATGTATCAGTTACAAAGTATAATATAAGTCAAATTTTCCTGGATTTTAAAAACCTAACTAAATTACTCAAGTGATCTAGAAATTTAATATAATTGTTATCAAAATCCCTATGGCATTTTTTGTAGAAATAAAAAAATCCATCTTAAAATTCATATGGACTCTCAGGAAATCCTGAATAGTCAAAACAATTTTAAAAAAGAAGAATGAAATTGGAAATCTCATAGTTTCAGGTTTCAAAGCTTATTACAAAGCTACAATAATAAAAACAGTATGATAATGGCATAAATACAAACATATAGATCAATAAAATAGAATAGAGTTATCAGAAATAAACCCTCACATATGTGGCCAAATGATTTTCAACAGGGTGTCATGATTATTAAATGGGGAAAAGATAGTATTTTCAACAAATAGAGTTAGGAAAACTGGATATCTATATGCAAAGGAATAAGATTGGACCCTTACCATTTACCACAGAGAAAAATTAACTTATAAAAGGTAAAAGACCTAACTATAAAATCTAAAACTATAAAACTCTTAGAAAAATATATAAGGGAAAATGTTTATGAGGTTGGATTTGGCAATGATTTCTTAGATATGACAGCAAAATATGGGCAAAAAAGGAAAAACAGATATACAAAATTTAAAAATTCACATCAAAAGATACAATCAACAGAGTGAAAAGACAATCTATGGAATGAGAGAAAATATTTGTAAATCATTTATCTCGTAAGGGGTTAATATCCATAATATATAAAGAACTTCTACATCTCGACAACAAAAAAGTCAAATAACTGCAATAAAAAGTTGGCAAAGGACTTGAAGAGACGTTTCTCCAAAGAAAATGCTCAAATGGTTAACAAGCAAATAAAAATGACATCCAATATTGTTAATAATTAGAAAAATGCAAATCAAAACCACAATTAGATATTATCTCATAATCATAAAGATGGCTTTATCAAAAATATAGCAAGTGTTGGTAAGGATATGAATAAATTGGAAACTGTGCATTGGCGGTGGGAATATAAAATGGTACATCCACTATGGGAAACAATACGGTGGTTCCTCAAAGAATTAAACATAGAATTCAGCAATTCCATTTCTAGGTGTATAGCCAAAAGAATTGAGAACAGAGTCTAGAGTAATATTTGTACCCCCTTGTTCACAGCAGCCTTATTCACAATAGCCAAAAGGTGAAAGCAACTGCTGTTTGATGTACAAATGGACAAACAATATGTGATACATTCATACAATGGAATATTATTCAGTCTTAAAAAGGAAGGGTATTCCAACACATACTATAACATACATGGCAATATGGATGAACCTTTAGGACATTATTTTATTTTATTTTTTTAAATTATGAATTAATTTTATTTTTTAAATTAATTTAATTTTTAAAATGAGTTTTATAGATTTATGGATGCATGTGAAGATTTGCTACATGGATATATTGCATAGTGTGAAAGTCTGGGCTTTTTGTGTAACTCTAACCTGATTAATGTACATAGTGCCCATTAGGTAACTTTTCATCCCAAAGACATTTTAAGTGAAATAAGCAAGTGATAAAAAGACAAACACTATTTGATTCATTTTATATGAGGTTTCTAAGGTAGTCAAATTCATAGAAACAGAAAGTAGAATGGTGGTTTCAGAGACTAGGGAGAGGGAGAAATGGGAAATTGTTTAATGGGTATAGAGTTTGAGTTTTGCAAAGTGAAAAAGTTCTGGAGATTGATTGCACAACATGAATACATTTAACACCACTAAAATGTACATTTAAAAATGGTTAACATGGTAATTTTGTTGTGTGTATTTTATCATAATTACAAATTTTTAAAAATCTGAGTACAATATTATGGTGTTCTTATATACATTTTAAGAAAACTACAACTAAATTTGGTACAAGTGTTAAGTCTATCTCTACTCTAAACTGATGACCAACAGAGTTACAAACAATGTCAGTTTTACAAAGTCTTTTTCGGCCTATTCTATTCTCCCAAATACTGAAGAGTTACAACAATAAATAGTACTGAGGAAAATGTATACACAAATTTGTAAACAATACCACAATATGTCACTGTGCATGTAAAATTTGTCCTGCATAATTTCGATTTATTCTACCCCACAAAAAAAAAGTAATTTTTAATAATTATTGTTTAACCACAGGGAAAAACCATTCTTTTTATCTCTGGTTTGCCAATAGCCTCTGTGAGTGCTCTTTGATCTTTGCTGCAGGCAAAAAGCATATGAAACCCTTTGCTTAATGTAAAAGCTAAGACCAGAGCAGTGTTTGAAAGCCCTTTAGATTTGTCTTCTTTTAAAAAACAAATATAAATATCTTTGCTTTGTTATTTCTTAATATAAAATAGCTGCTATTTTGTATATAAAACTATGTTTAAAGATTATATTTAAAACATTCATTTAGTCCACTGACTGAGTTTCTAATGGCACCTGATGGTATTTAAAAGAAAAAAATTGCATCGCTTAAAATTTTTGGTCTCTCAATGTGCCAGTAAGATAGCGCTCTGACCTTCAGCCTTATTTTTGAAAAGGGAATTATTGCTTGACATTTTTCATTATGTAATTAATGGGGTAATTAACAAGTTAACGTTAAGATTTCAAGGGCTGACTTAATTTTCTTTCTTTAATGTCATCACAATTATTTCAATTGGATAAAAAGTTCATTGTGAAAATGAAATGGGAGATTTTGAAAAAATGCTTAATTAACAAATCAGAATCATTATGCAATTAGTATTTTGCAAAATTCGTTAAAAATTAAATTACAAAGTAAAACTATTCATAAATTTTTATGAAATAGATATAATTTATATTTGACAATTTTTACTGTATTTACAATAGATGTTCTTCCTCCATATTAACGCTAATTCAAAACTGTTTAAGCCACTCTTAAGGACAAGAAAAATTAGCAGAATTAACATTACTCAGTGTTGAAGTTCAGACAACTGAAATAAGTGTTTTTAAGAAGTGAGTGATAATTTTGTCAATGTTAAATGACAAAAAACATCGAAAGTTTGCTTAAAATTTTTAAATTTGTTTTTTATATGTATATTATATTGACAAGTTTGATTTAATGTCAATTATTTTTTAAAATGTGAAAATTTATATATTAGTCAGGATTGGATAGATAGTGGTTCTCAAGTGTGGCTGCTAAACTAGTGGCATCATAATCACCCAGGAACTTAAGAGAAAAAAAAATTATCAGACTACAATCCACACCTACTAAATCAGGAACTGGGAGTAAGGCCAGCAAGCAGTGTTTTAACAAGCCTTCTTAATGTTTTTAATGCACACTCAAGTTTAAGAACCTATAGATGAGGTCATGCCATAGGAAAAATCACCACCCAAATCACAGTGATTTAACAGAACAAGATGTTATGTCTCATAAAAGCCAGGTCTGCTGTAGATCCAGACAATTCTTCAGGGTAACTGTCTTTGATATTTTGGCTTAATATTTTAGGATGCTTTGAACTTGCAGCACAATTGTTATGGCAAGGAATGAGTGAGCTGGAGAAATAAGAGTGAGGCAGCTAAATGTTCCTGCTAAAGCAATCCAATTGGCTGTGCCTAAATTCGAGGATTAGGGAAATACAACCCCCTGAGGTCTAGAAGTAGAAACAACCAGACATTGGTAAACATGAGCAATGCCTACCACAATTAGCCATGTTTCCTATCCAAAATTCAAGCCCCTATAACTTCAGTTACTGAATCATAGGGATCGGCCTAGAAATCTTTAGTTTTAACAGTAGCACAGGTAATCCCATTCCCTGTTATGAATTAGCAGGGAATTTTATAATTGGGTTATAATTATATGTTTTATAATAAACTTGGTTTTATCAAGAGCAAGATTATTGGGTTTATAAAAATGCAAGTATGTATGAATAGTAAAATAATGCCTTTAGTTATCTGAAATAATGCTTTTGATATAGGGGCAGGGAGAGGCACATGTTAGGCTTTGTAGTTGTCATTTGATTTTGTTACTCAGGGTTCTGTTTACAACAGGATAGATTTACTATGCATTTAATGTATTCATGTAAAGAATTATTTCTTGGCCAGGTGCAGTGGCTCACGCCTGTAATCCTAGCACTCTGGGAGGCTGAAGCGGGTGGATCGCTCAAGGTCAGGAGTTCAAAACCAGCCTGAGCAAGAGCGAGATCCCATCTCTACTAAAAAAATAGAAAGAAATTAATTGGCCAGCTAAAAATATATAGAAAAAATTAGCTAGGCATGGTGGCACATGCTTGTAGTCCCAGCTACTCAGGAGGCTGAGGCAGAAGCATCACTTGAGCCCAGGAGTTTGAGGTTGCTGTGAGCTAGGCTGATGCCATGGCACTCTAGCCTAGGCAACAGAGTGAGACTCTGTCTAAAAAAAAAAAAAAAAAAAAAAGAGTTATTTTTCTTGGGTACCTTTTTGAGTCACTGAAATGCTAGCCCAGTGGACACTGACCGACCTCAAATTTGGAAGAATTCTAAAACAGTGATGGACAATGATGGCCTGCCTAGAATTTAGCTTTTAGTTACTTTTTACCTTCTCAAATTTTTGGTTCTTAGATAATTTTACCTCCACATATAACTTATAAACCTTACATTTAAAACAAAGTAAAGTTTTACACAATGTTGAGAAGCAGGAATTAGGTATCAGGAAAAAAAAATTGTTTTAGAAAGATAGTTACGTAATTATTACAACATTATTAGTAATTAGGGTAATGTTGTATCATGTCTAAGTGATCTTTGCACACACAAGGTCACAAAAACTTTCTCCTGTGCTTTCTTCTAGAAGTTTTATACTTTTAGGTCTTATATTTCGTTCTATGTTTCATTATGAGTTCATTTTTGTTTACTGATAATTGTTCTGGCATCATATATTGAAAAGACTATCCTTTCCCCACTGCATTGTCATCATGCCATCAATTCTTTTCATTTTGTTATGTTACGTTGCGTTAACCTCATTTATCACTAATATCAAACTTAGGTTCTAATTTAATCCAGACAGGATCTGGGTTTTTAAAAAAGTGTTTCTGATACAGAATTGATTATTTTTAATCAACTATCCAGTAAATTATCTATGGTATCTTGCAGAAATAAATTTATTTTAGGCTTATTTCTCCTCTTAATCTGAAATCTTATTGCAATTAAAAATGAATGCTGTCAATATTTTAGGGGCTGTTGTTATGGAACACAATCAATTTTATGTAACTAATATAAAAATAAATCTTTATGTGGTCAAGCCTCTACACTGAGATACCTTTAAAGAAATGATACTATTTTTGCCAAGGCAATAATGAAACATACACATTAGGTAGTCGTATATCCACATATATATACATATAAAGCAAATGAGAGATGTCATGAAAATGTCCTTCACTTTTTGAAGTTTACTGAAACTCCTCCTCATAACTAGAAAACATTCCTTTGCCTCAAAATTCTTAATCTCTTATTTTCTGCCTCCTTGTTTTTAATCTCGTACACTCTTCCTTCAGGTATTCTCATGATATAGTTCCTCAGTTTATTCAAATCTTAGCTCAAATGTCACCTTCTAAGTAAGGTCTCTTCTGACAACCCTACCTAATGTTGCAATATTCCCTCCCTTTTATCCCCAACACCTCTCCTGTTTTATTTCTCTTCACAATACTTATCACATTTGATACTATAAAATACAGATATTTATTTTTTTATTGTTTATTACCCAATATTAGAATACAAACTCCAAAGGCAAAGATTTTTTGCCTTTTGTTCACTCTTGTATCTCCAGTACCTAGAAGAGTGATGACATACAGTAGATAGTCAATAATTATTTGTATAGTAAAGGAATAAATGAAGAAGAAATGAATAAATAGATGAATGAATTATAACATATTTAGAGCTCCCATGCCCAGGAAAACATCACCCTTGCAAACTGGTTCTGTGAGGATGTCAAAAATAAGATTTACTATAGAAACGATGATTAACTATTTTATCAACTAAAGTAACTCTTGCATCATACACACAAAGAATAGCGTGATCAATTCACATGAGTAGGAGTCAGGGAAGGTTACTTTGCAAGACTATTTTTAGGTACATCTTAAAGGTCATAAATAGGTCACCAACTGTGAAGGCTGTATTAAGCACAGAGAATTGTTTGTGCACAGCAAAGATATTGAAATAGCAGAGCATGATTGATAAGGAAGAATTACAATTATTCAAGGAAAGCTGTAGCACAGTAATAACTCCAGAAGGAATATCACGGAAGTAAAATCAAAGAAGCATGAGAGTGCCAATAACAGAGGCTGTATGTGTCACGATTAGGAATTAGAACTCATTCTTCCAAGAACTAGGGACATATTGAACAGTTTTAGGCCTAAGAATGACATCATCAGATTGTTACTTCAAAAAGACCTCTTTTGTCTCCATTACACAGATGAACTTAAATAGGGCAGCAGGCAGGACATTGTTCGTGCACAAAATGATAAGGATGTTAACTAAGACAGGCAGTAGGGATGGAGGTGAGGAGTAAATCTGAGAAATGTGAGATAAAAATGGGAAATATTAGTGATCCAATGGACATGGGGGACAAGAGAGAGATAAGAATATAGAATGATCACTAGAGATGTAGCTGAAGCAATCCAATAAAGAAGGAAATTCAGGAGAAGAAGAAAGTTTGGGGGTAAAAGTAATGAATTTGGCTTTTGGCACGTTGGGTTAGATATGCCTATGAGATATTCAAATAAAGATAATCAATGGGTGGCTGAACCTGTGAGTATAGAGGTCGGTAAAAATAACTGAAGATGTGGATACCGGATATAGGCAGAGGAAAGCATGGGTCAGATGAAAGGTTTTAGGGAGAGTGAGGCAAATATGTGAGAAAACAAAAAGAGTAGAAATGAAACCTTAAACAACATCAGCATTTAAGGAATAGGGAAAGAAAAAAGAGTTTGAGTACGAGAATGGGAATAAGTAACTAAAAAGAAGGAGATGCCAAGGAGAGAATGATAGTACAGAAGCAAAAGCGGGAAAGTTTTATTTTTCTTCTGCAGAAGGGAGTAGTCAAAATTGTCAAGTGCTGCAGAGAGATAATAAAAGAACTACCCTTCCCCCTATGCTAAATCAAGAGGGAGACAGACAAGAAAAAGCCAGTGGGGAAAATACCTACCAAGATGGATATTCCCATATGCTTAAATTTAGGAAAATTTAGGTTTAAAGAAATTGGCAGTGTGTGACCATCACCAGGGGAATTATTTTCATTTCATGTTTTTATTTTCTTTTCCAAAAAAGACAAATATCACTGACCATTGAGGTTTGGTATAAGACCTGTTTCTGCTTCTTTTAGACCTAGGTATGTATATATTTCACTATCTACAGAAGTATGATGAGTGTTTTTTGTGAATTAAAAATTTTATTTTTTTCTTTAAGTGCTGGCATATATTTTAAATCTATTAAAACTAGAGAAAGAATTAGTCCTATACACATATTTAAAAATATTCACTATCATGTAATCAGAACCCAAGAAATAATATAATAAAAATTGCTATGCTTGTTTAAATAGAATTTAAAAAACCAAGTTCAAGCATAACTAACTTTGTGGAAATACCACTACACCAAGCTATGTAATCAACTATATCCAAATAATTAGGTTTAACTCATAATTGCTAATTGTATTTGCACTTGGAATTAGAGAACACAGCACTTGAAGCTTTGTGTTTAAAATGTACAACGTATAATCATCTAGGATCCAAATTACTCCACTCCCTAAAGTAAAATTGAAATTATTTGGTTCTATGTTTTACAATACAAAATGTTATATTATTCAAAAAGAGTGTCTTCTAGGAATATATATTTTCATATTACTCTATTGAATTATTTTATCCTATTTAAATATAGCATTCAAGATGAAATAAAATATTTTTATTTTTACTATTAATTGACTTCCCATTTTATTAAACTAATCCCACAGTTATATCTAAAACAAAGTCTATAAATATACTTCATCCAAATTAATAGTATTTTTTCTTAGGATAAAAGCCTTGGCTTTTTTCCCTATGATCATATTATAGAAATTAATCATGGCTCAAGTTGTTAACTATCACAATTCCTTAAAAAAGATGATTGATTTTCTATTCTTAATTAAAGTAAGTTACATTATTTCCTCTAAGTTCTTTTCATCACCTCCGTGATTACCAATCTACTAACACGATGCTAAACTTCCTGTACCTTCACCCTGTTTTTGGCTTTATTGTTTTTTTCCCAATATCCTTCATTTCCTCATATTACAAAGAAGTCCAAATGAAGGGCAGAGTAAAATGCTAATAAAAGCATTACATGCCTATACTATATTCCTATTTTGCAAAATGTATTGATGGTATCTCCAATACCACTAGATGATTCCAGGTGAACATTTCATAGATGTTCAAACTTAATGTGTTAAGAAGTAGACTTACTATTAATACCTTCTCCCCCAAGACTCTTTTTACTATTTTCCTCTTCTAGGCAAATGTAGCCTAGACCATTAGTACTAGCCTAGACCAGAAATATAGAGTTCATTCTCATCTTCTGTCTTCATCACCCCTGCCCTTATCTACTTACAAAATCCCACAACTTGTATCGACTAAACCTTTTTAGAATTTGCCACCTCAGCATCATTCCATCAAAACCTTAATTGATGCTATCTTTTCCAGCTTGGCTAATTTAGAAATTCTTCTGCTCCTGGTCTTGCCCTATTCCTTTCTATGTCTCAATAACCCCAACACATTCTCCACATTGCAGTCAGAAAGGCTTTAACAAAAATAATGCTGTGCCTTTGCTTAAAACAATGATTAAAACATGAGCCAAAAAACAAAACAACCAAAATCATGTATTTAATCATGTATTTAATTGAGTGGATTCTGGAGCTGACTTTCTAGGTTCAAAACCTAGATCTACTAATACATTCTATGTAACCTTGGGCAAATTACTACAAATCATTGCATCTAAATTTTCTGATATTAAAATAGTGGCATTACAAACAGGCATCCTTATATTTCTTGTCCAGAACTCTAACTGGCATACCATAATTGTATTTGTGCATTTGTGTGTGTGCATATATATGTATGTATGCCTGTATGTATTTGTAGAGAAATAGACTGGAAAGAAATTTAACAATCATTAATTTGATGGTAAAAAATCTCAATTATTTTATCTTATTTTTACATGTTTTTCTAGTTCCTAAATTTCCTGCAATAACATGTATCAATTTCATAAAAGTGAGATTAATAATAATTTCTTTTTCAGAGTATAGTGAAGTAAAAACAGCATGTGGTACCTAGCATTTATATTGTTGCAAATTTTAAGCTCCTACTGTGTTTGCTTTATGGGGCACTTTACATATCTCATGACTCACGACAACAATCCTGTGAAGCGCATGTTATTCTCACCTTGCAAATGCATCAGGGTTTTAGTAGTCAAGTAACTTGCTAAAAATTACACAACTAGGCCAGGATTTCAATCTGGAATATCTGACACCAAAGACGACCGTAACCATGATAGTCCAGGCTGCCAAATGTCCCTTCCTCTATGTACCTTTCTGAGTTCCTAGGAAAGGAACGATGGCTATAGTTCAGCTTTGAGGTGCTAAGTGATGGTTTGGAAAGCAGGGTCACATCACAGAGAATCTCTGATGTGGCTATAACCATGCAGATTCCAGGGTAGAGGGACAAGAAAAGGTAGATAACTAGTAAAAAACTCTTTGTGATATTTCCTATGCTAGTCTTTTATGAACTCTCACTCATCATTCTTTATCTTCCATGTTTCTGATCCCCAGTCACAGAATGCCCTTTCCTAACAAACTGGTTCCCTCAGGCATCCTTACATTTGTACTCTTTGCTCCCTTTGGCCCCTTCTACAGCTGAAGCATTTTGACTTACCCTTCATGATAATTTCATGATAATGCCACTTTCTCCAAAACTCTCTTCTGTCCTTTCCAGGCAGATTTAAGCCCTTTTCTTTGCCTGAGCTGCCAAAATACCATTTTCTTGCCTCTATCTGCACTTGCTACTATAATAGTGCCCTGATCACATGTAACACCCCTCCTCTCACTCTGCTCTGAGTCCATGGAAAGAATCAAAGTTTTATCTGTAATCCTGGCCCCTCTGCCTAACGTAGTCGCTGGTATAGAGTAGCAGTTTGATAGATGATTGTTCAAATAAGTAAATATATGTTTAATTGCAGTTGAAATCAGACATAAGTACAATTCACTCTAGATTCCTTATAAAATGATTTAAATCATACATATTTCTCTGAAAATTATTGTTAAATCTATTTATTCAATGATAAATATTTAAAGCTGCTTAACTGAATTTAACCCAGATTACTTAACTCATTGGAGTTTCCTTATCTAAACAATGCATATAGTAACATCTTCTTCATGTATTCATTCCTTAAACATTTATTAATGTACTTCCATGAACCAGGAAATATTCTAAGTGCTAGTGATAAAATGGTGAGCAGCTTTAGACTCCATCCTGCTCAGATGTGTGTTTGATGCAGTGGAAGATACAGCCAAGACAAGCCATTCATGGTATGATGAGCATTCTCATGGGAGGGGTCATGGGAGTTACCACAGTGCTTTGGGAATTTGGGGAAATTTATTCCAGATTTGGGAGCAGGGGTCAGTGGAGCCTGTCTTTCTGATATCTGAGACAGACGGTCTGTGTGACTGTATGTTTACGAAGGTGCACATGCATGTGTGTGCCCACTTAGTGGCTAGGAGGAGTGGGATAAGCATGAAAGCTTTCCAGGTGAACAGAATATTATTTTCAGCAAGGAAAAAAGTGTGATGGCTCAGTTTGAAAGAAAAAGTGGTGGATTTAGATTCAAGTATCATTGGAGAGATACAGGAACTAGATCACATCAGGCCTTACAAGGCTTCCTAAAAAGTTTCTCCTTAGAGCAATGAGAAGCTACTCAGTGGGGAATAGATCAGAACTGCAGTTTTTAAAATTATTTTAACTATAGTGGGGAGACTGGATTAGCAGGCTACAGAATTGAAATAGGGAGACCAGTTAGGAGGCTGTAACTAATAATCCAACTGACAGATATGTTGATTTTGACCTAAGAAGTGGTAGAGGATGGAAAAAATAAAAAGATTGCAGAGATCTTAAAGATGTAGATTGACAACCATTAGAGCTTGCTTGTGGAGCTGAAAAAAGGAAGAGATGAGGGAAATGTTCTTTCATATTAACTGTCTTCGGCTGCTGGAGGGCGGGAGAGCCAGTCACTGGAGGAAGAAAACGTGATGAGGTGATAACCTATTTCTTTTGGGACTCACAGAATTGTTTTGAAGATTAAGTGAAATAGTTTATATGATAGCAACTACCACAATGCATAGTGCATTAGAGTTCATTTCTTTAGCCATTTCCATTCCCTTCTTGTCTTATCCAAAGTTGTATTGGTAATTTTAGAAGCAAAATTGGGAATAGAATCCTAGGCTTCTGTTTACCAGTCCAGAGTTTTTTGTCAATGGACTGCTGATCTATAAACAAAGAGGAAACACAAGGATTTTAAAGCAAATATTCACAACTTATCCTGGAATTGCTTACAAGCTGACAGCTATCCAACTTATTTTTAGTTTATATTTAAAATGAATCATATGTTCCAAAATGACTGACAGAAACACAGCTTTGTTTCTGAAGCCAATTCTTTTCCATCATTTTTGGACATCATTCAGAGCTATAACAGACTTCCAGGGTGTTTAAAAGCATTCATCCATGACAACAACAAATGCTAATTATCATAAAAAATAAATAGCTCCTGTTAACAACATTTTAAGAATTTCTCCTACTCCAGCACTATATTTCATCTATTATCCCATCTGTTTTAGGGGTTGAAACAAAGACTACATGAAAGTATAATTATCATATATCAAACTGGACAACATAACAAAATAAAAATGAATATAAATGGGAGGAATAGCATACATAATAAATACATTTGGAAAGGAAAAAAGGAAACGTAAATAAAATGGCACATGTGTATCCTGCAGTAAACAGCAGATACATGAGTCCAAAATAGAGTCAGTAATGTCTATCTTGTTGGGTATGAGGTAGGGTTTTTCCCATTTCAGTTCTCAGTCCGAGCTATAATCAGATTTCCTTCCACATCATCAAATATACATCTTGCTCACTTGACAAGTTTACAAATTCTCTTTGTTGAATTCTATCATTAAAATTCTACCTTGAGACTTTTAAACATAAACAAAAGGCCAAAAAGTCTACTTTTATATATTTCTGACTACATTTCAAAGGAACTCTGATGCTGCCTAGAGTCAATTCTATCATATTAAATAATCAAGAACACTCAAGTTCTCAAAATGCTTCAAATTAAAAGAGACAACAAATGGCCAGTAACAAATGCAATTGGGTCATCACAAATAATATTAAAAATATGAATAATCACATCTCCCTAAAAAGGGAAATAGAAACTCAAGAAAGGTTGGGACTTTGTTTCCTTTCTGGCATACAATCACACCTATGACTGTCCCTAGCGTGTAGCAGGTGATCAATCAATATTCACTGAATTAAATGTTGGCATAAAATAGAGCATTAATACATTTTTTTCCTCAGAGGATTTTAAGACATCCTAACTCTACGAATAATTCTGTAACTACTCTAAGTTAACATTATTATTGAAATAATCAAAAACCCTTGAAGTTTTCAAGTGTTTATGTTACCTCCAAAGCAATGAGAGTGGAAAAGTTTCCTTTAAATAGTAATTTAAAGTATTTTAATAAATTCAATCTGAGGCCAAGACTCCATAAAAAAATGTAAATGTAATTAACTATTATATATATTTTCCTGTTTAAATTTGTCTCAACGATATAATTTAGAATTTAATTTAAAGCAGGGACAGATCAATTACATAGGAAGCTTCACCTTACAAATTATGATATGACATGATCACAAATCCTATTATCTCCTTATTCAATCACTGAAGAACCACATGTGTGAAATAAAACTCCCCCCCACACACAAATGGAATAATGAAGAAAGGTGATACGTTCATAAACATTTTGAACATTTGCCAATTTTCTTCCTCTTATGAGGATTTTTAGTAATAATACATAAATAAATACAAAATATCACATGTACAACATATAGATGCATGTGTGTACATATATATCATGTGTCTGTGTGTGTACATATGAAGATATATGTTGTCTGGCCAGCATACACCTGAATTATATCAGGAAGGAATGGAGCAGTAAATAATCCATGGATTCCCAGTGGGTATGTATTCATACTTACATATTTCTGTATAAGACCATCCATAAACATAAGTAGATCAGTTTGTAACTGAGGATGTCCTAGGTCATTTCATTACATAAACCCAGAGAAATCATTTACATAGAGCCTGCCATTCAAAATTTGGCATATAGAACTTTGTTAATGACTAAAGTGTAATGATTTTGGAATAAAACATAATACAATAAATTTAATATGTCTAATTTGAATTAAAAGACACCTCAAAGATGCTTAGTTTATTTTTATGGACTCTTATTGATGTATTTCTAAGTTAAAATTATTTATATTCTACATGTTTAATAATAAAAACAAAATTACTCTATTAATTTGTATGTAGATTCACTCTTATCTCAGTGAAAATGTTTTTGATATTATTAATACTTTCATTATTTTTCCAATCCTGTAGTTGTCAGTTTCCTGTTCCCCTGGAAGAGTTTCAATCTGTTGATTTACAGATGATGAATTTTATTGGCAATTGGACAAATTTCTGTACAAAGTTCTATACACTGCATGCATGAACAAAGTACGCTCCTGGCATACTTTCAGAGAATTTAAATTCAAATAATTGTCTTGATGCAAATATGAAGGTATAGTGAAGTATCCTAAAATAAAATGTTTTGACATTCTAACTTAAATAGCACTATTTATATTGTTGATAAACGTCTTAAAGTAAAATCAATTATCACGCTATAGTAAGCAAAATAGCATACAGTTGCTTCACCAATATAACTGCCAACAAAATTAAAACTTCATTTTTGCTGTTTACTTGTTTATATTTCTCTTGAGACTTGTTTTTAATTGATAACTTAAGATAACCATTCATATGCAAAAATGGCAACATACATTAGAACAAGGAAGCACAGACAACCTTTAAACAGCAAATATTCATTAAAATATTCCTTGAAAACACCAAAATAAATACCATTTAGTAATTCTATTTTCTAAGTTCCAAGTGGTGTCTTTAACAAAAATAGTTCTAGAAACTTAAGTATTTCACTGGATATTATATTGTTTTACATTTGAGTAAAAACCTTTCTAAATTTTAACATGCCTTATAGGTGTGAAGTTATTACTTTTCATATGCATTCTTTGCATACAAACACCTAAATGAATGTTAAGGTAAAATTCTGAACTTCTTGGCAAATTTCACTGACCCATCACACAGCTTTGCCATAGGAAACTATCTGGCAGAAAAATTCTTTGAATAAATATTGCAATTTTATATGTCATATTATCCCTATCCTTTGTCTAATTTATAATTCAAAGTAGCTGATCCTTCACAGAAAAAAAAAAAAAAACAAAACCAAAACCAAAAAACAGTGCTTGTTTTACAAATACAGAGAAAAAGTATGTGAATTAGCTGTTTTTGTATGGATATATGAAATTAGGGTGAATGTTTGATTTTAAATGTCTGACTATTCCTTAATTTTAAAACAAAACAAAACAAAACAAACAAGAATACAGTAAGAATCTGGAACGTGCACCAAATATTATGTATATTTAAAGCATAGCCCCAGAGGCTACTGATTTCTCTTACCAGTGCTGTCATCATATACAACTGTGACGGTTTTCCACTTGAAAAACTGCACCAGGTCTAAAATGGCGCGGCTGAGTGAAGAAAAGTCTGGGTAGAGACTGACATAGAAGGAATCTTTGTTGTCCGACACCTGGTGCTTCCAGCGGGTCTGTATGTGGGGAACCCCCAGAGCATTGCAGATGGACTGCACTGCGTTTGCTGACGAGCTGTGTGAAGGCCCGAAGATGGCAGCCACCCCAAGAGACAGCTGATCACAGGCTGAAGAGGAGATAGAAGAAGTCTGTCAATAATGAGAGGAGAGATGCCGGTGCGGCCAACAGATACCACATTATTATTGTAAACCCAAATGTATCATCCTCCAGAAAGATTTGTTTTTCTTTAATAAAACGTTTGTGTTTCACTAATTTCACATTTTGTCTGACTCTGAACATTTCAGTTTGTTACAAGGAAATTAATTCACCGACATGCCTGCAGCTCAATGTTCAAATAATTCTATAAATAATGTCAGGGGAGGGAGAGAGGAAAAGAGAGAGAGGAGGAATGTTTTTGAATTTAATGGGGGGGAAGAGTGCTCATTTTGAAAGAGTAGTTTATTTGAAGGGGATGAGAGAATAGTGTTGCTTCTCAAATTCACTGACCATTCTTTACGTTTTCAAATTCTTAATCAGAAGCCATTTGGTTCTCCCCCTCCCTACTCAATTAGCTATGGACACACACAGCGAAATATTTACACATATCTGATGATATAGGTAAAGTTGGCATACAGCCAACCATACAAAATCTTCAATGGCTCTTAGGGGGTGATTTCATATGGATTAATCTCGTTGAGTAGAAAAAACACCAAAATCATTACACAAGTATTCAATTATCTTTATATATTTGGTTTTGGTAAGCTATAAGTCTTTTCTATTGTTCTAAACTATTTTTTACAGTTTGTATTTACTCGTAGGAAATTTCATTCACATCAATAATAACTGCAGTAATTAAGAAAGGCATAAGCAAATTAGAGGGTAATCAGATTAAACTAGATTGTTCCAAGACTTGACATTCTATAAGGTACACTGAAGCAAATGGTATTTTGGGCCCAGAAAGTGAATAATTATTGGAAACATGAAAATTAATTATCTTTAAATATTTGAATAACTGGCTTGTGAAAGAAGATTAAGTTTGTTTAATTTGACTGGCAAAGGAAGAATTAGGACAAATGGTTAGAAGCTTCTCATGAATTTTGATCCAATTTAAATTTTTAAAAATTCTAAAGATAAGTAAGAAATGTTCAAAAATGGGATAGTCTTCCCCGAGAGGCAATGGTTCACTCATCATTGAAAATATTTAACCAGGACAGAGAAAGATTGTTACTGGGATTTAGGCATAATTTGGTTGTTCAGATTCAATTCCTCCAAAACGTATCTTTTATAATTCTACTGTGTGAGACTTTCTGCTATTTTCTCTCAGAGTTTTTTGCATAAAATACAACATGATAGATCAATTCTTAAGCATGAAAGTATTTAATAGTTAAGTAAATATTAGTTGTAAAAAAACTACTTTTTAAAACATTCTTTAAAAATTCAGTATTGTTTTTGAATATATAGATTCTTTTCATTTCAGGAAAATATGAGAGTACAAATATTTTGGTTATATTTTATATCTTTGCAAGGGTTAGAGGTATGCCCCTCCCCTCCACAATGCTCACTGCATCCCTCAGATGTGGGTCTACCCCCTAATCCCTGAATCCCTGGTGAACACCACCACCATTTGAGCACCACAGTGTTAATCAGTCAGTACCAATTTGATGACGAGTACATGTGGAGCCCATTCTTCCAATCTTGTGTCACCTCACTTCCGATAATGGGTTCAAGCTCAATCTAGGATAATATAAACGGTGCTAGCTCACTGTCGTTTCTTACAATTGAGTAATATTCCATTGTATACATATACCAAATTTTAATAATCCACTCATGAATTGATGGGCACTTGGGTTGTTTCCACATCCTTACAATAGTGAATTGTGCTGCCATAAACATTTGGGTGCACATGTCTTTATTAGGGAATGTCTTGTGCTCTTTTGGGTAGATGCGTAATAATGCTATTGCTGGATCAAATGGTATTTCTATTTTTCAAACTCCTGACCTTGAGCAATCCGCCCACCTCGGCCTCCCAGAGTGCTAGGATTACAGACATGAGCCACTGCGCCTGGCCAGGTATTTCTATATTTAGCTCTTTGAGGTATGTCCAAATTCTTTTCCACAAAGAATATATAGATTCTTATATTTTAAATAATGATTGGAATTTTAAACTCCTGGAAAGGCTGGCTGAACCCTAAAATTTTTCACCCAACAGGGGATTTTAATTCACATACATTAAGGATAAAAGATCTTTGTTTACCAGGTTTTTGACAAATCATAAACCAAGATAGCCGAAAACGTTGTATCAGGTAATTTATTATAGAATATTCCTAGGTGTGTTTCAAATAAAAATTAGAGTTTTTAGTTATTAGAGGAGTCATTTAAAAATAATGTATGATTCAGACAATAATTCAAGCTTCTATACATCAAAATATTCATTAATTGAGCAAAATAGTATTACCTATTAAAGGTATAAGAAAAAAATTAGAGAAAATGTCAAAATTTAACATCTAATTTCTTATTATTTCTTATTACTTTCTTGTGTTGGAAAGAAGTAATTTAAAAAAATTTTAAGAATGTCCAAATTAAAATTATTTCATAATCATTGGCAACATTATTGATATATGCCTTCATTGATAAGGTTCAAAAATTATATCGGTTCTCTCTTATATTATCTTTTTACATATTGCTGGGCCCTCTAAGCAGTCATAGCTCAACAAACAAGAGCTTCACAAGATAAGGTCCAAACTATAACAATCACAAAGAAAGTTACTCATACACTTATTTAAGCTTTTCCCAGCTTCGGGCCAAAGTCAACTGATAGATTTGATTCCTAAGGGTTTATAATGAGTGATAAAGCTCATAAATTCCTTATAATATTTTGGAAACCAGATGATTTTATCACCTCAAAGTTTTGCGCAGGCATTCCCAGGAGAGTACTTTGTTTGTAGTCAGAATATTCTAACCTGTTGTTTTTTATAAACATTGTTACTTTGAAATCACCATGAAGAAATCTGTTAGTATTTTATCTATACTGTACTTATATTCCATAGTCTTTGGTCGAAATGCTTTCATTAGAGGCAGAGCTTCTTCCTAATGGAAACAATCATGAACTATGCCACTAATCAAATGCACTTGTCTTGCAGTTAATGACTAATTCTGCAATTATGATGACAAATGCAGTATTTCACAGTAACCTTTAACCTTTTTTTCAGCCTTCAAAACCTTTCATCACCCAGACATGGTTCTAAAATATGGAAACTTATTTGTATTCATAAAGATATGAATTCAAAGGGCATGCAGAATATGGCTTTGATAAACATTACTTAGCTGTTGGGTAAAAAGAAAGATACTTTCATCTCAGAAAATATGGTACCTAGTCAGCTTCCATTAATATTAATGAGCTTAGAGAAAAATTGCACCAACTTAGAATTACAAATAATTATGTACATTTCCATTAATGTAAGGTAGCTAGTAAAACAATATTAGCACTACAGAAAAGCAAACATTGCTTAAAATATGGAGTTATAGCAAATGTTTCGTAAGCCCCCTCCTTAGAGAAAATCTATATTATAAAATTTAATTCCTGTTACATAACAGTAACTATTCAAATGAAGAGATCACCTACTATGAGATCAACTATGTATGTAAGAAAATATCACCCACATAAGGCTACGGAAACACTTCTTAAACACATTTACTATTAAGACTGGTATTTGGTTAAAATAAATTTATGCTTTGATAAATTAGTTTTTCTAATGCCTTCCTTCATATATAAATATTAAATTCATATTCCACAAGTTATTTTCCTATTATTCAGATTTAAAACAGTTATAACATAATAAAAGAAATAAAATTTATATAGTATTCTAATTATTTCTTTATATAATCCAGTTTTTATATAATTAGTCATTTATTTTAAATTACAAGAAGAAATATCGAATGGTTAAAAAGCAAGCATGTAGCACACATGAACTAATGGTAGCTCAAAAATTTCCAGGGAAATTTTAAGATTGGACTGACTTCTTTAAGTCACTTAAAACCACTAAAATTTCAAGGTAGTCAATAAATTGAAACCACAGTAATATTAATAATAGAATAGGATTAACAGATAATACTAATAAAGATATAAGAATTGATAGCAAAACTTGGTAAAATCCATTGATACATATTATTTTATTTCAGTGAGTTTTCAAAATCAGGAATAGTCAGTCACAAGTCAGAGGATTAATGGGAAAAAAATTTCACTATCACAGATCTAATTGTATTTCATGTTATAAGCATTTTGCAGTAGGGAATTGTATTGCTTTACCTTCTTCGATAAAACTTACGTGCATTTTGAAAAGAAACCTTTGCATGTAATTATTCTAATAACTTATCAACTATATGATGGAGCTAATAAATCTCTTAAGAATATCTAGAATTTGAATTCCAGAAAACATAATGTTGAATATCTACCAATTACCTTTCTTGGATGCTTCAAAACTGTCATAGAGGTTTATCTTCTGGGTGTCATAGGTGAGGGTAGTATTGGGCAACAAGGTTCTGTTTCTGTTGATTGTGTTCACAGCAAATCTGAATGCAAGTTCCTCAGCTCCCATTGGGCCAGATTCCACATATTCAAAAATACCACCTAGCAAAAACAAAGAGAATAATCACACAATTCTTACAAGATAGAGAAAATTTCAGCAGTTTTCTATACCTTTAAGTGTGTGTGTGTGCATGCATTTGTGTGTGTGTGTATGTGACAGAGAGAGAGAGATTTAAGTGTATGGGATCTGTGCTTACTTTTTCCCTTCCTTCCTTCCTTCCTTCCTTCCTTCCTTCCTTCCTTCCTTCCTTCCTTTCTTTCTTTTTCTTTAGACAGAGTCTCACTCTGTTGCCTGGGCTAGAGTGCCATGGCATCAGCCTAGCTCACAGCAACCTCAAACTCCTGGGCTCAAGCAATCCTTCTGCCTCAGCCTCCTGCGTAGCTGTGACTACAGGCATGCGCCACCATGCCTGGCTAATTTATTCTATATATTTTTAGCTGGCCAATTAATTTCTTTCTATTTTTAGTAGAGACAGGGTCTCGCTCTTGCTCAGGCTGGTTTTCAACTCCTGACCTTGAGCCATCCACCCGCTTCAGCCTCCCAGAATACTAGGATTACAGGCGTGAACCACTGGGCCCGGCCTGTGCTTACTTTTTCTATGAACTTCAGGATATTTCCTTTTAGATAAATCTATATTGGCAAAATTGCTTTAGTATTGCTGCCCAAATTTAACATGATATAACTATTATTTTGCCTTTTTTCTTTATTAATTATTTTAGGGGCTAGGT
The DNA here is from genome assembly GCA_963574885.1 of Lepilemur ruficaudatus. NCBI lineage: Eukaryota > Metazoa > Chordata > Mammalia > Primates > Lepilemuridae > Lepilemur > Lepilemur ruficaudatus. Next base: position 21,617 of record CAUYRT010076358.1, read on the forward strand.
ATGTAAGGCAATGTATATTGCCTTAAGTATTGAAAATTACTCCACAAAATTTTACACATGGGTTCTAGAGTAATCAATCTTCTATATTGATATATACTATACAGTTAAGCATTGGGAAAATGGTATTAAATTTGTCTCCATTCATTCAGAAATCAGAATTCTTCAGTACAATTTTTATGACACTTACTATGCTAAAAGCCCAAAATATTTGCAAATTCCAGAATCTTACATGTGAGAAAAGAGAGCAATGCAGTATTTTAGAAGATACTGACATTTATGAAGAATACCTTTCCAAAACAATGCAAATCCCTTAATCAATGAATAATACCGTAGCATATAATTTTGGCCATAAAATGTAGAGTATAACTTCAAAATAGATCCCTTCAATTACACCTTTCACCGGCTGTCTCAGCCCAGTTCCCTCATTCTTGTCCCAGCTTTCCTTCTCTCTAATGTCATTACTCTTTCATCAGCTGACAGTGACCTACCTGGGACCTTTGTTTCCAAAAGAGTTTCCTTTTTATTGTTGGTTTGGTCAATTGAATAATAGGAAGGAGCACCTGATACTTAAACCCCTCTAACCTCTGTCCTTAGGAAACTAGTACTTTAAAACGAAGAACTGTGGGGAGCCGGCAGCACAGGGATCCCGCTTGGGAGGCAGCTGTGCCCAGCGCGTGCGCAATTGCTCTCTCCGTCCTGCCTATCACTAGAGAACACGTCCTGGGGGAGGTCCTGGCTGAGGGTACTTAAGTGGAGCTC
>CAUYRT010076360.1:0-15234 GCA_963574885.1 Lepilemur ruficaudatus
TTTTTTTATAATAAAGTATGATGATAATGTAATTATGTCTTTACAAAGAGTTTATAGTGTTGAATTCTACCTATTTTTCAATTTCTTTAAAATTTTGCATAATAAAAATTGGCAAAAAACTTCTACAGTCACATCAAGAACTTGAATAATAAAAAAAGTTCACAATATTCTAAACTCTTACTATATGACAGCTCTCACAATATATAGTTTATATTAAAGCATCTTTAGAATAGGCTAGGTAAATTTATGAGTAAAATAAGTTTGGGTTCCTATTTTTGTTATTCTATATAAGTTTCTAAACTCTTTCCTTTAATAAGGTTTAAAATTATCTTACAATTCCCCTCCCAAATACTTTGTTCCTTCTCTGATTTTGCCTTCCAAAGATTTTGTCTTTAGCCTCATTTTCTCAAATCAGATTCCCATTAAAATATAAGATGAATAGAAATGATTACAAATTAAGTGGCTTGTCTACTCAGTTGAGAAGCCTCAATTGAGATGCCTACTGTCTCCCTGATTCCACAGTTCAAGATCAAAGGACTTCAATGCATACAGTACCAAAGAATACCTAATAAACAACTATTTTTTATAAAGAAAGCCATCACTGAGTGAGGTTTTGAAAGAAAGCAGAGGGACAGGTTTCAAAAAAACCACGAATACAAGTTAGATGTGAAGACAACATTCAAACACAAAAAAAGAAAGAAAGCTAAGAGTAAGAAATAAATATGCATGTATATTTATTCAATTTCAAAATGAAGATATTATAATGAATTATACAGCTACTATTTAATGTAAAAAGTACCACAGCATGAATGGGCAAAAAGACCAATGCAACACAATAGATCTTGATGTATGGAAGAATTCAGTATATTAAAAAGGTGGTGTTTCAAATTGGTAGCAACTGGTTAAGTAACTGGAAATTTTTTTTTTTTATTCCTAACTCATTTCTTACGCAAAAATAAATTCCAGATGGTTCAAGACTTAAACATAAAAAATAAACCTCATAAACGTTTGAGCAAAATCTGGAGAAGATGACAATTTTTGGCAAGACACAAAACCAAAATGCTGTAAAGAAAAATACAGATAAATCTGACAGTGTACGTGAAAGCAAAAAATTATCTCTGTGAATTCTTAAAGGTGATAGCAACAACCAAACAAAATTGAAATAATCTATGTCAGCATACCTGTAAAAAGTGTGCCAGGACCATGTTCATATACATGTCTTCTTCTTCCCTGCCACTACCCATAAAACAGAGGTGCTCCCCACCAGCTATGGAGCCGGACTCAATGGACTGCTTCTGTGCTTCCAGCAAGGATTTTACAGACTGTGCAAATTCAGATGGATTCTGAAGCATCTAGAAAATTTAAAGAAAAAAAATAAAATTAAAAACTTGGCAAGCCTGTGTTTCACATACATTTGCAAAACTTGAAATATTTTTCCAGGAAAAAATCTGCCACCATGAAAATGAAGGAAAATGAAAAGGCTCTTACAAATAAAATCCCTGGGATAAGAGAAATGTTTACAAATGTATTTATAATACATTAGAATAAAAGTTAAAAATTCACAGAAAGATTAACTCAAAGAAGATAATTCTCTACTAGAAAAACATTTTTTGTTGTTTTTTTGTTTCTTATACAACAAACAACTAGGTAGGGTATCCTTGGGTATCATGAAAAAAAAGAGTAAAAAACAATAGATCAAAACACGCTCTATTTTTTAGTTCCCACTTACATGGCAAACCACGTATTTCTTAGAGGATTGTCAGAAATAGTAGAAGCGATTTGTTTATTAGCACTATCCTAGGTATAATAAATACAAGGGTGAAAAACTGATTTCTTACCCTCAATGAAACCAGTATAAAAATAGCTACAAAATTTTTTTTTAAATGTTATAATGGGGTTAAAAAGTACAATGAAAATTCAATAGAAAATGAACAGACTATATAGAAAGGCAATTTGTAAAAACAAAACAAAAACAAATATAAATAAAGAGCATACTACAAAAAAAGATATTTAACTTCATTAATAATTACAATTTTTCACTCACTACTCTGGTAAAATAAAACAAGATTGATAGTGTCCAATAAGGCTGATGGTATTCTCTTTACAGTTGTGAAACGTAAGGTGGTTCCGCCTTTTTTTTAAAGGTTAATATGGTAGTCTCTAGTGAAATTCACATGCCCATACACCTCAACCCAACAATTCTTATTGGAATCTATTTTACAGAAATGTTTGCGTAAGTTCACAAAATATGTATAAAGATATCAACTGCAGCACTGCTTATTTCAAGAAAATAGAAAATAACCCAAATGTATATTTATCACACAATAAATTATGGTATATCTATACCATGGACCACCATGCACCATTAATAAGCATGTACTCAAATAGAAAGGTCTCGAAGAAACTGTTAAGTGAAAAAGTAGCAGAACAAATATCTAAATACATATTAAAGGTCTGGAAGATTAAGCAAGCTGTTAATAGCGGTTAACTCGGGATATTCTTTGAAATTTATTTTTAATTCAGGTATTCATAAATCACTTGAGTAAATTTTAAAAATAAGAATAAGAGCTGAATCAAGGAAGAGAAAGGTACAGAAATATGAACAAGTTAAGATGACCTTTCCCACCTATTGTATCCAAAACTCTCTGAGTTCTTCTATTTCCATTTTCCATGACACCACCTAAGCCCTCTACACACCCTTTCTGCCACAGCATCAACTTTTCCAGACAAGTTGGGAAGAAGGGTAGGGTAGAATGCATATCTAGTAAAAGCGGTTTCTATCCCACTCCTCTGTTTTCCGCATCCTTGACACTATAAAACCCCAGAACAGCCTAAAGTTGACAGTCTCAATTCTACCAATGGCTCTACCCATCTTTGACAATATTTAAGTATTTGCTTTACCCATTCCTTCAGCTGACTCTACGACAGTAATTTTAACAACTATGTATCTATATGCCACATATTACCCTTATAATATTATTTTATTATACTGTATCAATACTCATGATTTTTAAAATGGCTTATAGTAAAAGCTTGTAGAATTTTTTTTTGTTTTTGAGACAGGGTCTCACTCTGACACCCAGGCTGCTGTGCAGTGGTGTGAACATAGCTCATTGTAACCTTGAATTCCTGGGTTCAAATGATTCCTGCTATCCAATTCTATAAAAAAACAAATTTTTTTGTAGAGGTGGGGTCTCACTATGTTGCCCAGGCAGGTCTCAAACTCCTGGCCTCAAGTGACTCTCCTGTTTTGGCCTCCCAAAGTGTTGGGATTACAGGCGTGAGCTACTGTGCCTGGCTGTTTGTAGAATTCTTACCCAGTTATAGTAAAAGCTGATGTTTATAGAGAACTTACCAGGCACAAGGCATTATGCTAAGTGCTCTATCAGGTAGCTTGTAGTAAGTTTGGAATTTACTGACATAACAATGGTAAGCATAGTAAGCCATAGTTAGCAGTGTTTTCATCTACTACTTATGATGCCAAAAGGGTGTCCTAGGTGAAAAAGAAACCTGACAGCGACACTTTTCTTACAAGAGCAAAGACTCCTTCCTTAAGCAGAAAGAAAAATGTCTCCAACCTAGGACATGATATTTATTTATGAACTAAAGAAAAAAAATTACTTCCCTTCTTACTTTTCACAAAAAAATTAATTAGTACTTATACTAACCAGATCTGAATCTAAGTGGAAAGCAGTTGATAAATGCCCAGCATTATATTGTTCTGCAGGACGGCAATCCACCACAAAGAACCGGACTCCTTCCTAAAAGGGAGACAACATTTAACATACTGGAATTTGTCATGAGGTTCACATTGTACAATATAATATTGACAGTTAACCAAATAAGAAGTTTATTAAAAAATAGATCTAACATAAAATTAGGAGGACCCAATAAGTGTAGGCACAAGAAAATAAGCTCAAGGTCCTAAATACTTTTATTCATTTTAAAAAATTAAAACATTTTTATATATTGTTCTTGACTGGAAAGTCTTAAAATATATAGCAGAAAAATGTCAAAAATTTGAGCTGTAAAACTATGTCAGAATCTGACAATATTTAAATGTGTGATCATGTAAATACTACATAGTGACAAGCACAACTCTAGATACACTGTTCCTATTTTTGTAAGTAAGTCCACCAATTTAACAACAGCTCAATTCATGTAAGAACTAAAAGGTCTTTCTTGCATGAAAGGATGAGGGGGAGGTTCTACAATGCCAGTTTTAACTGAAGAAGTTCACATGGGTCTCTTTTAAGCTAAATTGTATGTTTTCATTTATTTTTTAACTTTAGTTCAAATAAAAAAGTGAGAGGCATGTACTTTGAAAATTACGAATAACCAGAACAGATAAAGTTAGAAGTCCAACTGAGACTTCTCATCCAACTGATCTATCATAAAAGGCCTGTCTTCCCATGTCCATTCCTCTCTCATCCTCAACTTTGGAAATACAACCCACCTTCCAAATATACACCCTTGGTTAACTGTTGTACTACTACTAATAAAGAGCATATATTAAAAAATAGCACTTGTCAAATTGCTGCATTAGATTTTCATGAAGATCATAATAGAAAATTATGGCATATTTTTAAAATTCTCCTTTGATTTATGCTTTATGGCATCAAACCATGTAATTTAACTAGCTATAAACAACTCAGAATTTAACTGTTAAACGCTAAATTCACCCGTTTAAGTACTTTATACAACATCACATTCAGTCTCTTTGCTGAAATGTGAAAAAAGATAAGGCAATTTACAAAAACAGGGGTCAAGAATGACAAAAATAATTGTTGACAATTAAAATAGCATACAAGCTGGCAAATTTAAAAATCATCTAAAAAAAAAAACCGACTATCCGGGCAGAAGATTTAACACATTAATTGTTCGAAAAGGCAAAACAGCTACACTGTTGCAATAAATCAATTTTATGGAAATCAAGAAACGGGGAAATGTTGGTTCCTTGTATTTAAAAAAGACAGTCCCCTGACAAACTGGGTTTCCTTTACTTACCCCTTGCAGCTGATTTGCTTGAAGGATCTCTGATACTGAGATGGCCAGACAAAGAGCCTGACTCAGATCTGCATCATCATCCTTAATTCCCAACAAAGTACTACCAAAGAGGTGGTGATTATCCTATTCAAAGAGAAATTTTTAAACATTATGAAAAAAATACAAAATCTAACATTTTTCCTAAAAATATTCTTACTAAACCATGATAAAAAGTAAAATTATATAATATCCTTGAGTCATATGATTTTTAAAACTTAATATTACATAATCTCAAATAGCTAAAAGCTAGAAAAAGTCCATATACAAGTTCCTGTCAGAGTTCACACAAAATGAAAGACGAAGACAAAAATAACACATTCTACACAGCTATTTTTCTAAACTATCATGTATAGTTAAATATTAAATTTTTAAAACGGTTACTCATAGTTTTTCCTATATTAATGTAATAAAAAAACAAAAATGTGGCAGAAATGAATTGCATAAATTATATAACATACTGATCTACAGCCTGTTCTAATTTACAGCTGCTAGTGCAGATTATTTACTATGTCTGAAGAATAAAAAGTACTCCTCCTGAAAAAGAAAACAGTAAGTCTTCTTTTTCAGCCAGTATCCTAAACTACTATCCCACAATCTGACTTCCCAACACTGTTGGGAACTGAAGTGATCTACATGAGGAAAACAGCTGAAATTAGTCTCTAGAAACAAATCTTTCAAAATTATTTTTGAGGGAAATGTTCTTAAAAGGTTTCCCTTGCCTGCTTTCTGAAACACACTATACTGAACATAATTTAACCTTAGCTTGACATTTCAGTGACATGATGACTACCAACTAGAAATTATTATGGCAGAGTGTTTTAAAAAAAAGATAAATGCTCTCATGGGCACCCGAGGTCACAGACAAACCTGTTTGCTTTATAAATACTTCTAGTCTGGTGTCCTTTACTGAAAGCACCTGTCTGGTCTAAGGATCTAGACCTCTATGGGGCTAAGTGACCCTTCTTTCTCTGCAAGATGGCTCTGCATCATTAAGGTTGTATAAGGCTGAACTCCAGGTAAAGGAAACAACTATACATCCTTTGTTAGATTTTTGTAATACAATTTTAAAGTCAAGAAAGCACTAATTTAGGAAATTTCTCACAATCTTTTCATGGTCAGAAATAACAATAATCAGAACAGAAGATAATTACTACTACTTTTTTTAACCTGTCTGTTCCTCCACTACAGAGAGAATAGTGAAAAAAAATCACACAAAACTATAACACATTCAAAAACAAAAAAGAATGACAACCTAGAGTATTTTAACTAAGATAGACACAACGTAAATAATAAAACAATGTATAAAATGTGAAATACAGAATCATTGGTCATTTCTTGTCTTATACCTTCCTAAAAGAAGCTGGTGTTTTACTGCAATAATACTGAGCCAGAGAGAAAAGGTCTTCTATATCTTCTAGATTCAAACTGGATGGAGTATTTTCCAAGAACTCTGAAATATGATTATAGATAATATTTAATAAATTGTGAAAAACAATTAACATTATTTATGTATCGAAGCTGAAATATTTTCAACATAATAAAAACTATGTAAATAGAATCTCAACAGTGATGCTTTTAAAGCTGCTTGTGGAGAAGTGGATTTCCCCAAATGAGCTGCAGCTACTAACACAATTCTCCTGTTAGTGAAGGAGGGTGTCAGGCAATCAAATCACACTCATTAGCCTTAATCAGAATTCTCTTATATATTTATTCAATAAATACATATGAAATGCCAGGGCCCCAGAACATCAAAAACGTCTAAGAAAGGGTCCTGACTTAAGGAACTTTGTCTTGTGTGAGGAAATAAAAATAATTATATCATTACAGATAATACAAAGTGCCAGGCAATACAGAGAGAAGTAATTGTAATATCTCTGTGTGGGGGCTACAAAAGGAAAACCAAAGTTTCACAATGGAGATATTATGTAAGCTGAATACTGAAAGGCAAATCAAGAAAGGAGTAGGAAGAGAGAGAGGAGGGCATTTTATTTGAACACTGAAACCAAAGAAATAGTAGATGGAAAGGAATGAAAGAGTGAAAAAATACAAAGGAATGAATGAGGATGGCAAAATCAGAGAAAATAGTCTTTTAAGGTCTGTACCTGGAGAGTGTTTATGTAATTTCAGGGTTGAATGGGACCTCAGAGCTCTTCTAGATTAATTTCCTAAATTTATGGATGAGGAAACTAAGTTTCAGAGAGATACAGTGACCGGAAATGTTTTTTCTACATTAAATGGTACTTACGGATGACTTCTTCTTTGCTGTCTGATTCTTGCGTTAAAATAACTTCTCTGTAAAAGGGAGGCACATAAATTGGAGTTAAGTATTAACAAAGCACCCTGAGAAAAGAGAGGAAAAAAGTCTAACCAACTTGATACTTACTTTGCATTAACAAGGATAATTAACATTAAGAAATAAATAAAAAATGGATCTGCTTGTTGTAGATATCCATCCCATATTGCCTGAGTGACTTCAATGGAACAGTAACATGCAAAAAGGCTTCCAAGCTGTAATCAGGAAATGAAATGAGAGACATAAACCATTGGAGCTGATTTGTTCCCTTAAAAATACTAAAGCAATTGAATAAGTAACATTACATCAAATTATCTGTACCTGATATTTAATGTGTACCTTAATTTTACTGCATAAAATCCAAAGGCAAAACACAGATTCAAGGGACAACAGAGCCAATTACTAACTGTGTGACCTAGAACACATCACTTAACCTCTTTAAAGTTCCATTTTTACTTCTGAAAAAAAAAAAAGGAATGCTACAACCCATCTTCTTCTACTGTTGTGAAAAGAGAGACAATTAACCTAGAATATCTAAAGTAACCAGCACATATCTCTCTGCCATAGCAAAATAACTACTGACAGAGCTCTATAAGAGTAACTAGAATAATTATTAATAATGATAGCACAGTGTTTAACTTACAAGGTAACTGTGAGGATCAAACATGGTAATTTAAGAGCACCTATTAAAAATTTAATGATAATATAAACGTGAATTGCTCCCTGAAGCTTACTTGTACATCATTTGAAAGAGATTAAACATTCATATTCTTTAATAGATCTCAAGAGCTCTATGGCTTTGTACTTCAAATAAAAGAATTAATTCATAAGTTCCTCTTATAGCCAGATTGTGTTTTAAATTGCATGAATTCAGTGACATTTTTATATCATTCAATTTTCATTAAATGCAGAAACAATTCCGTCTAGAGGTTTAAATTTAAAACATTTTTAATGGCTAAAGAGAGATAATGGGAACACACAATGTGTGCATACCTAGTGCTAGGTACTATTGTCACATATTGTTTAATAACTATCTCTTCTTTTAATTCTCACAATGGGCCTGCAAAGTGTCTACTTTTTCTCCCTATTTTACGAGTGAAGAAATATTAAATTACTTTTTCAAGCTCACAGAGCTAGCAAGTGGTGGTGTTGGGAGTAGAAAAAAAAGCCTGCACCAGCCTGGGCAACATAGTGAGACCCCCATCTGTAAATTAAAAAAAGAAAAATTAGCTGGAGGTGGTGGTGGACGCCTTTAGTCCCAGCTACTCAGGAGGCTGAGGCAGGAGAATCGCTTAAGCCCACGAGTTCAATGCTGCAGTGAGCTATGATCACGCCACTGCACTCCAGTCTGGGCAACAGCATGAGACCTCATCTCAAAAAAAAAAGAGGAGGGGGGCTGGATGCAGTGGCTCATGCCTGTAATCCTGGCACTCTAGGAGGCCAAGGCAGGTGGATCGCTTGAGATTGGAAGTTCAAGATCAGCCTGTCAAGGGAAAGACCCTGTCACTATCCCCAAAAATAGAAAGATTAGCCAGGCATGGTCATGGGCACCTGTAGTCCCAGCTACTTGGGAGACTGAGGGCAGGAGGATTGCTTGAGCCCAGGAGTTTGAGATTGCTGTGAGCTAGGCTGACACCACCGCACACTACCCAAGGGCAACAGAGTGAGATTCTGTCTTACAAAAAAAAAAGAAAGAAAAAGTCCTGACACTCTATAACCCACATAATCACCATTACACTTGGCCACAAGGCTTTTAAAGCACATAATGCTACTAATGTTTTTTGTTGTTGTTTGAAAAATTACTATTATAAATTCAGATTAGAAGAGGTAAACACAAACAGAACAGTAATATACAGCCATTTTTAAACTTACTTAGCTAAACCAAAGCTACTAAAAGCTGCCACTGCATTGCTCACAGTTATGGGTTCTTAAGGTTTAGGAATTAGTTTTTAATTGTTTCATCTCATGATTGAAAAAAAAAACTGTATTTTATCAACATGATACTAATATCAAGAATGAACTATTAACATGTGGCACAGGAACTAAAGAGAAACATTTGTTTTACTACTCAGTTTAAACCTCCTGCTCCCAGCACTGAGTACTAACTCAGAGTTTTGGCAACTGACAAGGCATTTCTTAGGCTGAAAGGCCTCTATTAATTATTAAAATGCTTACAGGAAATAGTTTATTACTTTAACATAAATAAGTGGATTTAATGACAACATATGAATCTCAGAGAAGCTACAATTTTATAGATGTTTTATTTTTTTAACTCAAAGTGACAAGACTGTGGCCAAGAGGACACTAAATAGGCCACTGAGGTTTGAAATGAGCTCAGAAGTGAAATAAGTTAGAATTCTCTAATTACACTTCCTGATTGCTAACTCATCCCATCATCCTATGAGATAGGTACAGTGCTATTATTATTACCCATTTATAGATGAGGAAATTGAAGCTCCAAGGCTGTCTAGATCACACAGTTACCAATTGGCAGAAATGGGATTCTTACTAAAGGAAAGTTATGCAAGATATAATCAAAGATTATGTTTAATTTTTGAATAACACCCAATCATTGTTTTAGAAAGATCTTCAAGTTAGCCTAGAAGAGCAGTTCTCAAAGTATAGTCTAAGGATCCCCATTTACAGGAGTTTGTGAGGTCAAAATTATTTTCATAATACTTAGAATTTACTTGCCTTTTTCATGCTCATTCCCTCATAAATGAATAGCATTTTCCAAAGGCTAAATGACCTGTGATATCATCACAAATTGAATAAAGAAGGAGATATGAGAATCTACCTGTCTTTGATTTAGCCAAACATTGAGATTCGCAAAAATGTAAAACAATGCCACTATTCTCACTAATTTTCTTTTGGAAAATATAGTTGTTTTCATTTTAAAATAGGCTATTTATGTTAACATGCAATGGATTTACCATTACTTATAAGTAAATGAATATTTTAGATTCCTTAGTTTTAATTTCTCATCAACATAATCCATATAAACAATGGATCATCAATAAATTTTAAAAGTGTAAGGGGTCCTGCGACCAAAATTGAGAACTACTCACTTACAATAAGGCTTTCCATTGAAAATAAAAATAGAGAATGACAGAGCACTGAGTTGTACTTTATATTCTTTTATTAACCATTTGATAATCTTAAGTCTTTTTCCTTATGATTATATACCAATTCTTGTACATGCCATCAACAATTTAAACACAAAGCTCTAAACTGAACTGATATGTATCATATATTCACATATATTGCATGCATATATTGACAATTACATATATGTAAATATAGTATATATTTTATACAGCTATAACTAATATATTAACATATATAACTAGTATTAACTATATATAACTATAAAATAGAACATTAGTTATAACTATATTAGCTATAACATATATAAGTTATAACTACAATATTAACTATATGTTACTATAACTATATTAAGTATATGCTACTTATACATTATACATATATAAAACAAAAGGATAAACTTCATATCAAATAATTTGAATTGATGAATCTAAGTGATGAGCAAAATACGTTATTTTGAAATGCCAATAATTTTACTCCTTAGGTTTAAGTAGTAATGGTCTGTAATTTAGTACTTTTCTTTCTCTCTCTTAGAAAAAAACATACCTAACTATAGTTTTATATAAATCTATTTTTCATTAAATGTTCCTACTTTCACTTTATTACCCAGTTGAGTGCATAGGAGTCTGGAGTAATTTTCTTTGTATCAAGAAAAGAACAAAGCTCAGGCTCATGGTACTGGATGAGTAATCGGAAGAGATGAAATGGTCTTCCCTTCAGGGAACAATCCCTAGAAGACAAGAGAATGAGAGGCTTCTGCATTAATAGGTCAGAGATGATCACATAAGTAATCAATCTTCCTGTAATACGCACTTTCTCTCCACACCCCCAGAACACCTGAAAACCACAGCATTCACAGCAAGCCTACCTGACAGTACCAGGTACCTGGTATTAACACCTTTCAATATCCCTGACTTGACAAAAGTTAGTAGGAACAGCAGGGCCACTCTAGGAAGACTCCCTCCAGGTGAACCCAGGCAGGACTCAAGCAAGAGGACTACAGGGATCACTGAAAACAGCATGTAAGTTATTTTGATAGGGTTGGGATCCCAAAAGGAGAGCTGGAGAGCTTCTTCAGGACTCGGCCAAATAAGAGGAAAGTCCTAGGAAGGCTTCTGGTTAGCACCACAGTTTACATATTCAATTAGGAATATCCTTTAGCAAAGGTACAAGTCTGAAATGTCCACAGATGAATATTTCAGAATAGTGGTCTCAGTAACTGTGGAAGTGCCCTGAGTACCAGGTCCTCTGAATACTAAAAGGTGCCAAATACTAACATTGTTGAGTATAACTGTCCTACTTTAAAGGGTTATTATGAGTGCAAAACGGGAAAACTGAATGTGAATATTGTTTTAAAGTAAAGGGCACCAAATATATACTCTACCATTTATATCTCAATGGCTTTTTAAAATATTTATTTATTTAGAGGCAGGGTCTCGCTCTGTCTGTCACCCAGGCTGGAGTGCAGTGGCATGATTATAGCTCACTGCAGCCTCAAACTCCTGGGCTCAAGCAGTACTTCCTAGTAGCTGGGAATACAAGTATGTGCCACCAGACCTAGTTAATTTTTTTTTTTTTTTTTGAGAAATGGGGTCTCACTACGTTGCCCAATCTGGTCTAGAACTCCTGGCCTCAAGCGATCCTTCTGCCTTGGCCTCCCAAAGTACTGGGATTATAGGCTTAAGCCACCACACTCAGCCAACGCCTTTTTTAAAAAGCAAGCATTACATTTCACTGCAGATACTTCAAAAGTATAAATAATTATAAAAGGCCAAGAGATACATTCTGCGTCATAGATGCCCTGCAGTTTCTAGTCATTATCTCAAGAAGTATCTCAGCCTGCTCAGCTTTAAGGTTCCTCTGCCAAGGGTCACAGTAGCCACTCACAGTCCTGATCTGTAAGGCACTGTCCCCACACCCAGGTACCTAATCACGTGAGCCCAAAGAAGACAATCCCTTGGAGCAGGTCCAGATGTGGTACATACACTAGGATTCATTCCTCAGTCAACAGTTGCTTCCTCCTTCCCATGCTCAGTCCCTGACCTGGAACTCAGAAGATTTACCTCCTAACTCCCACATAAGCAGCATTCTCAGAAAATCTGTTGAGCCTAGAGGATTTGTCAGATACTATTATATTCGCATTAACTCATTTTAGTGTGTCCATGTTTGTAATACCTCAAAACTTAACTGAGGTACTTCATGGAAAAAGAATCTCTCAAAAGATATCAGATATTTGGTAGTATGATCCTATTGGACACAGAGGGATTGTTATTTTTTAACCACTATGGTTATAATAAAAACAAAAGGCAATATTGCATAGTTACTTCCATGCAGTTTGGTTGGTTAAAGTATGGTATTGCTGTGAACAAGGTGATGACTAACCCAATCTTTATTTGGACCAGTAAGCTTCACTAATTTTTCAGCCACTAATTATAAATTTTACTCCATTTGGCTTTTGTACTGAGATGTACTCTACTAGTCACACAGGAAGGAGGCAATAATGTGTGATGAATCTGCAAAAACTTTTAACTGCTCAAACACAGGCCATCATAATAAAAGTCATTATAAACTGAGAAAATATCATGTGTCAGACACTGTAATAACCATATTTTACAAAAGTTGTTCCATTCTATCTTCACAAACAACCCTATGAAATAGGGTTGAAATATATATATATATCCATTTTATAGATGAGAAAACTGAGGCTTAATTGAGATCAAGTAGCTCAACAAAGGTCACATACTAAAAGATAATGGACCTAAGACCTATACACAGACACTGGGCATGAAGTCATTATACCATACTGCCCAGTAGTATGTACAGTAAACTGTACAGAAAATGCAATAAGGTAAAGTGCTTCATGTAAAAAAGTTAATGAAATGAATGTCACAGTTTTAGCATTAAAAACATTGATAAAAATGCTTTAAAATGCTATTCAAGGAGAATAATGAAAAATAATTTCTAGAAACCTAAGATCTGAAACCAGTGCTAGGATTTGGTATGACTCTCAATCTAACACTTTTTGACACTGTAAATGGCAAGGAAGTTGTGTAGAGAAGGCCCCAGGTTGGCAATTCAGGTGCCCAGAGACAGAACTGGATTCATATTGGCAAGATTACCTCCTCCTTAGTCTGATACTTTCCCCACTGTATAAATCAAGGCAATAGAATGTTAAGGCAGACTAGGCAGTGAATAGTGGCAAAATCTATAAAAACAATTGCCAAGTGCATGGTCTCATCTTCTGAAAAAGTAGGGTATCTCTGGGAGTCAGCCATTGCAACAGCATCTATTCACTTAATAGTTGTATACTACAAAGTTACTCTCAACTGTAAGGCACTGTGCTTGATAGCATTCTATCCATCTTATTCTAAATATGTAATAAGAAGATATGTTAAAATGGAGTTCCAGGAGCATTCTGTGGGGCCCAGTGTCTTTCCAGGGGCATTAATGCTGACCCTAGCTGGAGTGCTATGTTACATGTGGAACTCATGGAAACAGTAACTGGAGGAACCTGACAAGACAGTATCTTACACAGCTGGTTTTCTAGGACTAGGAATGTTGGGGTAAAAATGGAGAGCTGATTACTGATGGGTATGGAGTTTCTTTTTGGGGTGAAGAAAATATTCTAAAATTGATCATGGTTATGATTGCACAACTCTGTGACTATATTAAAAACCAGTGAATTGTGTGCATTAAAAGGGTGAATTTTATGGTATGTGAATATATCTCAATCAAGTTGTTATTTTTAAAAAGAAAAAGTACTTCAGTTGATTCTAACAAGCAACCAGGGCGGAGAACCATATTAGTTAAGTACTGGTTATCCATCGAAACTTAAGTTCAAATCCTGATTTAGCCACACAACAGAAGTGTAATCCTGGAAAAGTAATTTAATCTCTCTTTCTTTGCTTCAATTTCTACAGCTATAAATCAGCTACCTTACAGTGGTCATTGTTTAAATGAGAAAAAATACAAAATGCTTATGCCTAGTACGGTGGGGTATCACATAGGAAGTAATAAAAAACAGCAGTCAGTTAATTATCAAGGTCCAGAATAGCAGTTTTCCACCTTGGCTGCAAACTGGAATTAATTTGGAAGCTCCAAATAAACTGATGCCTGGGCTCCATCACCAAGAAATTTTTATATAATTAATCAGGCATGCCATAGGCATTAGGCTTTTTAAGAGCTTCCACAATGATTCTAATGTGCATCCAAGCTACTGGTCTAGACAATGTCAAAGTTTCTTTTAGCTCTAAAATTCTGACTATCTGATCCATAGCATTGAGAACTATAATAATTCTTTCTGGCCTCACATGTGCCCCTCACCACCATGACCACCCATCAGAACCACCTACACATCTGTCTGGTCTTGACTTAAGTGCCACTTGCCCAGGGAATCCACCCATGACCTCCAGGGTAAGTTAAGTCACCTCCATTATACATTCCCACAGTACTCTATATTTCACCTTCCTAACACTCAGCACACTTTACTTGTTCATCCCTGTAATGTGTTAGCAAAAGAAAATGAAAAAGGAAAACAATTTTTTTTTAAATTTACTTGTTCAATGCCTGTATTTAGGGCTATAGTCTAGGCAGTAACACCAGCACCTCACATAAGGTAGCACTCCGAAAGTTTTACTTTTCACTTAGATACTGTAATGTTATTTTAATTTTATGTGTAAAGAAATTGAAGTAGGTATACCACCAAATAAGCTTAAAGAGTTATATATATCAACTCTAGAAGCATAAATTCTTTTTTAAATATAAATTTCTTGGCCGGGTGCGGTGGCTCA
>CAUYRT010076361.1:0-47971 GCA_963574885.1 Lepilemur ruficaudatus
CTCAAACTCCTGGGCTGAAGCGATCCTTCTGTCTCAGCCTCCCAAGTAGCTGGGACTACAGGCATGCGCCACCATGCCGAGCTAATTTTTTCTATATATATTTAGTTGGCCAATTAATTTCTTTCTATTATTAGTAGAGACGGGGTCTCACTCTTGCTCAGGCTGGTTTCAAACTCCTGACCTTGAGCAATCCACCCGCCTCGGCCTCCCAGAGTGCTAGGATTACAGGTGTGAGCCACCGCGCCCGGTCTCACTTCCAAACTCTTCCAGCCTCTACCAATCACCCAATTCCAAAGCTGCTTCTATATTTTTAGGTATTTGTTATAGCAACATCCTACTTCCTGGTACCAATTTCTGTCTTAGTCCATTCAGGCTGCTATAAAAAAATACCTTAGACTGGGTAATTTATAAACTACAGAAATTTATTGCTCAAAGTTCTAGAGGCTGGAAATCCAAGATCAGGATGCCAGCAGATTCAGTGTCTGAGGTTGAAGGCCTGTTCCTCAAATATAGCACCTTCTCTGTATCCTCACATGGCAGAATGGGCAAAGAAGCTCCCTTGGGCCTCTTTTATAAGGGCATCCATGACCTAACCACCTCGTAAAGGCCTCATCTCTTAATACTATTGCATTGGAGATTAGGTTTCAACATGTGAATTTGGGGAAGACACAACACTCATACCATAGCACCCCTCTACTGTCAACCCCCACCTTCATCCAAAATAAGAATAAATTCTTTTGAAGCTCTAACTTACCTGCTTTTCTCCCGCTCATTATTTAACTCAGCTGCATGCGTTTGTTTCAAACCTCACCACTACCCTGCAAGTCCAAGTCCCTGTGTCACATCAATGTCTGCTTTCATTTCTCCTTACTCTCTGTCCAACAAGATTTAATATCTACAGTTCAAGAGGAGCCATACACAGAAGCCTAATGCTCACTTCATTAGACTTGAATTTTATGTTTGTAAACAACAGAAACACTGCCTCAAAACACAGTGATCTCCGATTCCTTCTACATTCTCCTTAGCTTACAGATGTCCTAAAAATGGTATGTATTTGCTAAGAGGTAGAAAGAGTGCTGCCTTCCAAATTTGCTGAAAACTTAAAGACTTCTTGCAGTTTTTCACCCTTAACTTTTAAAATCAAACAGTTGTATCAGGAATGCTACTCCTATAAGCAAGATCAATATATGGAAATTGAATTATACAAAAGAAAAACGAATGTATATTCACTAGGTAAAATAATTTACCGAGTGAATTTCTTTACTAGCAAGTTGCCCCAGTCCTTTCAAAAATGATTTATTTTAAATTTTGATTTATACATGCACGGGGGGATAGACTTATAATGTAAAGTTAGGTGTAACTACCCCCATAAAGAAAATTCTTCCCCACAAATTCACCAACTCCTCTCTAAACATTCTATATATTTATTTATATATCCATTCTAATCATGTATATCCCAATATGTATAGAACATGAATAACTACACAAACATATAGCTACTAGCTGTTACTTGGATAATTGCTACAACAAAACCTCAGTTTTCCATATCACATTAGAAAAGACTGAGATGAAATACCGGTTTTCAGAATAAACACCTTTAAGTGTCTTACTTGGGGAGTTAAGGATAGGTATCTGAGCTACCAAAGGGCTCTGCCCTAACATTTACTCACTCCTAGAGAAAACAGCTATGTTGAGAAAGATAAGGAAAACACTTTCAGTCCTCAAATTAAGTTAGTCACTCATTTTGCAACTGTGCTCACTTCTGACAGCCTTGATAGACAAATATTTCAGGGGAAACTTATATAAAGAAAATAAATTGCTATTTGGCACTTTTCAAGCCTGGCACCCTGAAGGAGAAGAGAACCCCATCCTTATTCTGCACACAGCACTTCCTGCTGCTTTGTTCTTTATTTAGTTCTCTTTAAAGTTCAGCAGCATTTTAATTCTTTTTCAAATTCTCCAAAATTCTAAACCACTCCGTACGTGACAGAATTTTGAATAAACCCTCAAGTTTTCAAAATATAAATAAAGTTCTGAGCCACAGTTGAAAGCAGCAACCAGTGGCTTTGTCAGGTACCCTTTCTCCTCTGGCCCATCTTGGTGCATGGGGCTGGCTAGCACTGTTCCCCCCTTCCTGCTGACCACAGCTACCTGCTGCCTCACACACACTGGGGGCCTCCCAGCTTATCTGTTATGTCTGGATGCTACAGACTATCTGGCATTGCTTCTCTTATCATTACATGCATTGTATGGCATGCTCTCATCCCACTTTCCTCCTTCCTAACAAAATCCTGACTCTTTTTTCAAGTATCCACTCCTCCTCCACACAGTCATGTTCTTCAGGGAAGCTAGCCCCATCCCCAGCTTCATGGGGTGGATCTGGTTAGTCTGAGTAAATCAGTGCATAGCACTGTTCTAGTGACCATCATAGCTTATGTTGGCCCAGTCAAACTGAAGGGAAAGACTTGTAGCACGTGGTTGGAAGAGAAGTTCCCTCATCTTCCTTCTCTCTTTTGGACATGAATAAGGCAGCAGGAGGCCCCACTTGTCAGTGGCAGCCATCTTGTGACTGTAAAAAGAACCATCTTTAGTTTGAAATTGATATAAAAATATGTGGAATGAATTTTTGATGTCATCATTGAGCCACTAACCAGACCTCCCCGGGAGCCCACCTGACTTCTGAACTTCTTTCTTGCAGGACTTCTCAGAGGCTTTAATATTTCAAAATACACTGTGATCTTCCAAGAGGGGAGTGTAGTATGCTGCCTTTCCATACAGATTTGACTGCACGGCCCTGTCTCTCTCAAAGATTAGTGTCCCGTGGAACCCAGCTTGGGGAACACTACACTGCGATCATTTTAGGGTTCTCTGGGGCCAAAATTTCTCCTGAGAAGTTATCGATCTCCAGCCACTGAAGATCTGGGAGTAAAGAACAGACAACATTAACCCTCAAACCCAAGGTTTTCTGCTTGAGATATATACCATGTGTTAGTAGTTTGGACACAGTCCAAGTTCCACAATCACCTAATGATTTTTTTTCCAAATCAAGTCAATATGCATTTATTAAATTATATATTTATTTGCATTCACAAACATTTCATATGGCATGATTCCTCTGCCCAAGAAATTAAAATGCCAATGACAACAAGGCTTACTTCTGCCTAACTTTCAAAGCCATCCTGCTCTGACCCCTCCCTCGTTACGTATTTGCCACAAGTCTTCACCCCAGACTCATCACCCTCTCCCATCCCTGGGTCCTCAGCTCAGATCCCATCCACAGCAGCCTCATCCTTCCCTACTCTTTTTCAGGTCTGGAATTTCTAATTCATCTTAGGTATACATTTAGTTATATAAGCAATACATTAATGCCTGCTCCTTATAAAAACTTAAATACTAGGCTAACATTCCCTTTGATAGCCTCAATTTCAGTTCTTTTCCTGATTCAACAGAAGTAACCACTGCTATCAACTTTTTGTGTAACCTTCCAGACCTCTTCCTGGGCATTTGTATAAATACATATGAACTCACAGAACATGTGGGGCCATGTTAAATTTTACTCCTGCCTTCTGTCCTCATCTTGGATGACATTTACGGCAAGACAAGACATTCAGGATGAATAAGAAAGAGACAGCCATACAGAGAACAGGAGGAGGAGCATGCCAGGCAGGAGGAACAGCAGGTGCAAAGGCCTAAGCCAGGAAGGTGCATGGCCTATTAGTGGAACAGTGAGGGATCAGAGTGGGTTAGGGGAGAGGGGTATGACATGATGTCAGGGCAGAAGGCAGAGATTACACTGGGCAAAATTTCAAACATATATGTACTATTCTTTGCACTTGGATTTTCTATATCGAAAAAGCAGAGATCACAGATGGCCAGAGAGAGGAGCCTTGCCTTGTGTTCTGGGGCATGAGGCAGGTTGAGGATTGCAGTCAATTGAAGGCACTACCTGAACCCAGGTGGAGCTTCCTCTCACCCACCCTGCTGGCTTCACGCAGGGGTTTGCTGCTCTGAATAAGTTGTAATCCAGTGAGGTCATCTTCAATGGAATCTTTAGGTTTACATCTGGCTATTTTATTATTTTATTCAAATCCATCTAGTAGATATTAACAAAAGAGGTTTCATAACCAAAAGCCCCGTTCAGGAAGCGAGGGGAAGGTGGAGTGAGTGGGGAGGCAGGTGACGGGAGGCTAGTGAGGCTGTAGATGTGTGTCCGACTCCTGTTCAGCGCCCACTCCCCCTGGGCTGCCATGTCACAGTGGGGGCCCTGCCAACTCAGGCTGCAGCTGTGTTCTCTCTCAGATCCTAGGGAAAACAGGCAGCTGCCAGCACACTTGCCCCATGTGTATTTCTGTCAAACTCCGAAGCGAATAATTTTGGCTGTCCTGATGAAGGGTGGGCCTAGGAGAACTCGAGTTTCCTTGTCCCTCCTCAGCTGGGTGGGGCTTCATCAGCCCACCCAGGCAGGTAGCATGGGTGAAAAACTGTGGAAAATGCTGTCCACTCATGTCTCAGTCTCAGAAGAGGCCCACAGCAGGGTGGTGGGGACCTTCCCAGGGGTTCATGGGAGCACCTAGGTCCCTCTAGCCCTCCTTAGAGCCACCCAGTGTGTGCCCAAGTTCCCCGGCGTCTAGGCTCTCAGAATGGCAGCTGGCTGAAGCTGCTCTCAGCTCAGATGCCTATGGGATTCTGTGTGAGCTTCCTTTCTGGAAAAATGTCTCTATGCAATCTCCAAGCAGCTCCCTATGTTAGACCTGAGACCTACATGGATTGAGGGGTTCTCTTATAGCCAAGATCATAAAAGCTCATCTGGAAGAGTGGAGCCCCGGGGGCGTCTGTTACTGCTTCACCGAACCCGGGAGCTTCTCCTGGCTGTTAGCTGGTCCTTGGCCAGGCAAGTTGCCCTAAACCCTCTCCTTACCCACTTTTGGTGCATCCATCACTTCCCTGGTGAATCCTAGCTTTCTCTCCGATATGATCTGCTCAAAATGTAAGAATCCGCTGACTATTCTGGTTCTTGTCTGTGGAGGAGGCACATATTACATGAGTCTACTTGGCCGTCTTGATCTCAAAATCTATATCCTTATTCTATACGCTTTTTTATATTTTTAGAATTATTTTGTTTTATGCTTTTTAAACTTTTAAAAATTAAGACACAAACACACACCTTAGCCCAGGCGTAAACAGGATCAGATCATCAGTATCACTGTCTTCTGCCTCTACATCTTGTCCCACTAGAAGGTCTCCAGGGGCAACCACATGCATGGAGCTGTCATTTCCTACGATAAAAATGCCTTCTTCTGGAATGCCTCCTGAAGGACCTGCCTGAAGATGTTTTACTGTTAACTTTTTTTTATGAGTAGAAGAAGTACACTCAAAAATCATGGTTAAAAGTAAATACCTGAACCAGTGAATAGTCATTTACTATCAAGTATTATGCACTGTACATAATTGTATATGCTACCTTTTTTACGACTCAGCACAGTACATTTGTTTACATCAGCATCAACATCATCACTCACAAACAGGTGAGTAATGCATTGTTTTATGACATTACAATAGCTACAAAGTCACTAGATGATAAGAACTTTTCAACTCCATTATAACCTTATGGGACCACTGTTGCATGAGGTCCATGATTGACCAAAACATCCTTATGCAGCGCATGACTGTACCCACATTGGCTATGACAGGAAAGTGCACCACGTACCGGCCGTGCTGGGCCTGCACTTCCCTAGGGCTGCACAGTGGTGTGTGGGGCAGGTCAGGAGGAGCACCGAGCCAAGGTGCAAACATGGCACATCTTCCTAACGCTCAATTTTACTCAAAGATTTGGAGGGGGGAATGATGTAAAAGAATGGCAAGTAGCCTAAAACGTAATTTGGTATAAAAACAACATTGAACATATTATGATGTTTAGTGCAATGTGTTCATGAATTTTAAAACTCTTAAATATCGTGGGCTTACTATAGCAGTTTCAGGTTTTGACCTCAGTTGCCACTTTTCCCACCCCAACTAGGCTGGTGGTCACTCTCCTTTGCCCGGGGGTAATTTGCAGTGGAAACGTTTAAGAAGGATTGAAAGTCCCTATAGATAATCAGAAACACTGAATGAAGGCTGAAACCAAAGGGACATTCATGTGTACTTTGAATACATAGAAAATTCAACTAATCAAAATACAGCATCTCTCCATTCCAGAGTCTGTCCTCCTTTCTTTTTGCTGTACCGAAGTCTCTCCCTAACACCCCTTGCAAAAAGAAACCCACACACATATTCCCACTGCCTCCAAGCATTCTGAGTCAGCAAAGCTTCATTTGCACTGATGATAATGTGCATTACTCGTGGACACATCCATCTTCACTGACATTTTACAATCCCGGTGCTGGGCACCTCCAAGGATACAAAGATGAGTGTGATGTTATCCCTATGCTGGAGAAATTCACAGGCATGTGAGGAATCCAGATATCAATATTTTTAAATGACTTTATAATGTGATATAAATAATGTGGCTGATAAAGCCATAAATTGCTGCAGGAGCAGAGCAGGGGGGTTCCCTGCTCCTTCAAGGAAGGATGGTCAGGGAAGATTGCTCAGGTGAAGCAGCTTTGGGGCTCCAAACTCAGAGTCTTTGCAGCAGCAAAATGAGCCTCCTGGGTGGAATCCAGATGTGCTCTGGAAATTCCTCTGCCCGATTGGCTTCTTCCTCACACCCCTCCCTCACCCCAGCCCTAAGTGCCCCCTTTTGCCTGTACTTTGCTTTAAGCCCAAAGACATTTTTCCTCATTTTTGAATCATATTTCATTGCACCAAGCATTTGTTAAACATTTGCCCTGCCCTGTAAAGGCTGCCCTTGCATAGCTTTAATCTAACATTTACTCCCAGGAAACATATTTTATTGCTCCTACTTTACTCACTGAGGCCCAAAGAGAATATTGCCCAAAGTCATAGCCAGGATGTGGTTGTTCTGGGTTTCAAACCCAGATCAGTCTACACTCATTCTACTGTGCTTACAGTCTCCCTTGGTTATAAAGCTGCCCTTGCCTGTGGGTATTTGACATGCCTATTTTATGAATGAAATGCCAACACCCACTCCGGCTAGTAAAAAGATTCATGAAGGAGAGGGTCATTTTTTGATGGAATGGATTTTTAAAATTTTTCCTTTCTACTTTTACATGTTTCAAAAAAGTTTTATCTCATTCCTTCGTGGTTCACAAGCCTGATGATTGGGTTTTCACACTACTGTGTGAGATATGCCTCCCTCAAACCTTGCTATGACACATTACTCAATTGATGTAAAAAAAAATTTTTTTTATCTTAGTTTGAGCATGTATTATTTATAAAATGGAACTTGTGCATTATTTATTTCTACTGAAAGAAGCAGTGTCATGCATGAGAAGGTAATAGAGAAACCCAAATTAGGAAGTGGGTAGGGAAAGGGAGGGAGAGAATAAGAGAAGGAAAAATCAAAATGAGCTGCCAAAGACATGAAATGAGGCAGCTTGGAGGAAAAGGTCACACAGCCTACTCTCGATGTCCTTTGAAATTTAAAAGGTCCAAAAACAGTGTCCAGAAAATACTAATCTAAAACCAGGAGGCATCTGACCACAAACCTGGGAAATGTCAGAATGCAAAGCACCCAAGCCCTCGGGGTCAACAGCTCTACCAAGCAACCCCTGGGTGCATGGAGCTCACAATGCACAGTTGTGCTCCACAGGGTGGCCAGCAGGGGGTTCTGCCCTGCCATCAGATGTGAAGAAAGAGCTGTCACCTGTGTTTGTGATGCTGTCGGCTCCTCTGAGCTTGGATGCAAAGCTGAAGCTGGTAACACGCTGGCCCAGCCCCACTGGGTCCAGGGTGAGATCGGTACTGCATCAGAGCTGGGATGTGTACCGGGTCAACCTGGGGTGCCAAAAGTACACAAGCCAGAGGTACAAACATGAAAACACCCTCCCCTTGTTAAATCCTTGCCTTCTACTGTGTGCCTGAGGATGATGAGGGGCAGCACTTTGGCTGCCCCTTTATCAAAGAGCATTTCTCAGGGTGGATTTGTCAGAGGTTTCTGCCAGAGTCCTCCTCCTCTTGACCTAAGTGGCTGCAAGAAGCCATCTCAAGCTAAAGACATGTAAACAAGGAAGCTGAATATGACATTTTCAACTCCTCTTTTATTTCCATTATATCTCTGTGTGGTCCTTTTCAAAATCCATGCAGGTTCATTAAATGCTTCCATAGACCTATTAGAAGTTGAAGAGGAAAAAAAATCAGTAACTCAACCAAGTCACATCATTTCTTTTTTCTGTATCTTCTATATCAAGGAGCTCGTGGATATGGTCACATTTGCCATTTCCCAGGAGCTGGTTATCACATAGGAAAAGGATTTTATTTAAGGTGAAAAAATAAAAGCCAGAAAATAAGCCAATTTAAGTTTCTAGGAAGCAGCAAATACCAGGGGCTGGATGTAGATAAGATTATCCGAAACTAAAAGTGTGGCAGGGATGGGCTATCTCCCAGTCCATTTCTAATATTCCATCTACTGATAAAGAATTGTCAATTAAAGAAAACCTCAGACTTATGCCTGTGCAGAACAGAAAGAGAATCAGTCAACAGTCCAACTGAAAACTCAGATGAAAGGATATCAGCAATACCCCAGGAACGGGGTTGAGAGAAAAAGTGTGTCTGTGTCTGTATCATCAGAGAGTAGGCCTACTGGTAAAAACAGATGCACAGAGCTGAAGTATGATTAATGCTTGCTTCTGTAACCTCACCAACACAAAGACTGTTTTCCACCCAAACCCTGGAGAGCCTGTCAAAATGAGTTAGACTGGCTCTCCTGATCCAGTTCTCGTGTTACGATGTAGATAGAAAAAGGAGACATGACACAGATGCAGCGTGCTCATGACACTGAAAAGAGGCCCTCTTCATGTGACAACTTCTGTTCCCCACTCAGTGACAGTTATGGGTAACACTTTCTTATTTCTAGGAATGTTTCTTATACAGAAGGTGAAATACATCCTTCTCAACAGTCATGACCCTGAAAAATGAGCCTGAGCTGTCTGATCCTCCCATGAACCGGACTCATAGGAAGCATCTGTGTGCTCTCACTCTGCCCAGGGGTCCCACACATGGCCTATGTCTCTCGCCTTCCTCTCGAAGTGACTCTCCTTGTAGTGATGACCGCTCCTCAGAAACGGTCAGTTGTCTTCTCTTCCTGGTTTCTGTAAGCTTCTAACTCACTTTCCCACCTCTCTCGGGGGGTGCACTACAGGAAGGTGATAGTACAAAAAACCTCACTGCAATGCAGCATTTCCCCCAAGGAGCAGTATTCCAGAACACAGGCAGGGCCATCTGTACCTGCAAAAGAGTAGGAGCTGCCTTTGTGGTATGATTTTAAAGTTACACCTGTCTTAACTCAAACTGGCCTATCAACGTTATGGTAATGGTGGAATGAATTCTACCATTAACGTTGATTGCTAGAATACAACATAGTCAAAAGTACCTTATAAAATAAAATTCCACAAATAGAGAACACTTAAAGTCGTTAGTAGTATGAAGCAATTTATTTTTCTCAGCTATGTTGGATGACTGTGTGGGAATCTGACAGAACAAGGAAACACTCTTTGAACTTCTACTGCACCCCAGGAAATCCCTGTTCCAGCCCAGCTCCTCCCAACTGGTCTACCTTGGTGCTCAGAAGTCCACAAGATAAAGCCCAAAGTATCTTTATATGCAACATCAACTTTATGTAAGTTTTATGTTTCAATACAATATTAAACTCCCTTCAGCCTTGCCTGCTGTTGTTGCTTTATTACTGGCCTTTTCCCACCAGTGGTGCCCGTCCTGGAAAACTTCATTCTCCTTCCAGCAACTCCCTAACAAGTACCTTTTCTCTTTCTTTCTCTCTCTCCCTCCCTCTTCCTTCCTACCCGTCTACCCTCCTTCCTCCCATTACCCATTCTCCAAACTTCCTCTCCTTTATTTGGCAAAACTGGGATGAGTTACACTAGCAAATACACCACATGAAGCTTTATCACAAATGGATCTCCAGGGAATTAAGAAAAACTTGGAGATAACATTTCTTGTGTTTTCATTGTGCTCATTAAAGCCCAGATTTTCATGGCAGATAGTAAGACCACAGGAATGTAACTGACTGTCTAAGGATTGCACTGAACCCTACCAGTAAGCAGTGGAAAAAAGCATGCGCTTTGGAGACTGTGGGACTTGGGAGTCAGAAACAACTAGACTCAAGTCCAGGCTCCACCTGTTATAATAGCTATACAACTTTGGACAAGTTGTTCAATCTTTCTGAGCCTCTGTTTTCTCATCTCTAAAATGGGAATAACAACATCTCTTTTTCAGAGTTGTATTAAATGAGGCAATAAATGTAAAGGAATGTAATAAATGTAAATAATCTTTTTAAAAAAACGTACTTCCTTCTCTTCCTCTTGATCAAATATCAATTTTTTTTTAATTTACAGAGCAAAGAGCTCAGTTTCCAGTTCCATTTCTAGGATCCTGTGACTACAGTTAAGTGTAGCTTACTGTATGAGCACTGGGTATCTCAAGTTATGATATAATAAGATGAAACCAATGTCAAATAAAGGACATGAAATCAGATGGAAAATCCTGCTCAGGCTCTGTATCACACTCTCCCTATTTTTATCTCTAGAAAAGTCTACTGAAGTGATTAAAATCAGCTAAAACTTGCCTCCCCACTGAAGCTCTGTATGATTCATCCGCCCCACTGATTCAAAAGTAGTACACTCATCCGGCCACATACGCTGGGGATTGGTTCCAGCCCCCTCCCCCATACCAAAACCCTAGCATACTCAAATCTTAAAGTCATCCATGTGGAACTGAGTATAGGAAAAGTCAGGCTTCCATATTCCTGGGTTTTGCTTTCCACCAATATTGGACTTTCAATCCGTATTTTGTTGAAAAAAATCCATGTGTAAGAGCACCCACACAGTTCAAACCCATGTTGCTCAAGGATCAACTAAAATTGAATGCCCTCTGTCCCCTTTAGACAATGTGGACAAAATGGTGAGGAAAAACAGATCTAAGCCCTGCCCTCCAGAAGTAATTATGTATTTACACATATACCTCTTCCACTAGACTCCAGAGTCAGGGCCAAGTATTCTTCATTCCAAGCGTGGCATAGAGGTGTTCAAATAAAATACTTGAATGAATGAATGACTGGTTGATTTCAACACTTTATAAAAGTTGTGCTTTTCTAAGAGGAAGAAATTGGATCTAGTTTAACTACATTTTTTACTTTTAAAAATTAGTATGTTTATTCCGAATACATTTCTAGTTAATTGGTTTCTGTCTTCATCTGCTTGAGCTGCCATAACAAGATCCCATAAACTGGGTGCCTTAAACAGCAGGAATTTATTTCTTACAGTTCTGAAGGCTGAGAAATCCAAAGGCAAGGTACTGGTTAATTTTGTCCCCCAGTGAGGGCTCTCTCTCTTCCTGATTTGCAGACAGCTGCCTTCTTTCTTCTTGTGTTCTTACATGGTGGAAAAAGACAGAGCTCTGGTTTTTCATTTTCTTCTTATAAGGACACGAATCCCATCATGGGGCTACCTTCATGACCTCATCTAAGCTTAATTACCTTCCAAAGGTCCCACATCCAAATACCATTACACTGGGGGTCAGGGTTTCAACATATGAATTTGGGGGAATTCAGACCTTCTGTTCATAACAGCTACAATCTTTCTTTACCCAAGAAAGGGACACTAGAAGTTTCCAGGGGAGATTTTTTTTTAATAATTAGTTTGTTTAAAATAAATTTTAAAAGAAAAGAAAAGAAAGTGTTCCCAGGGACAAAAATTGTGTTTCATGGAGAAATCAGAGCCAGGAGTGGTAGATTCTAACACCAGCTCTGCAACACACAATGTTAGATTTTGGTCAAGTTATTTCACCTCCTTATTTATAAAAGGGAAGGAGCTGGACTGAATGATCCTCAGGCTCCTCTCCAGTTCCGCCATGCTGGGATTCTCACAGGTAGCTACCTGAAACATTATTTTTTAATCTGAGCATCTCTATTGTCACTTTTCCTCCCCAATCTATGATAAAAATTGAACAGAACCCCAAAATTGATAGCTGTTTTCATTCAAGAGAGCAATTGCCACTTCTCCCCCTCCCCATGTGTTACCATGTCTCTAACTAAAGCTCCCAGAGTCCTGCCGGAAGCAATCTGCATTCCTCTTATTTAGTGAAAAGGAAAAAATGGAAACAAAATTGAAAATCTTTCTGAGGGTACCCTGAACTAGAAAAAAATCCCTAATCCCACCTATATAGGAGACACTCCTTAAGAGTCTGTAGATGCTTATATTCAAGCATAGTATCTTTTTTTAAAGCTTAATACCAAAACCATAGAACTTCTCAATTTTTAAAAAGACTGAGACTGATGTAGTGCTGCAGTTGACATGCACTGTATCTTCTGTTTTGAATTCTGCAAATGTGTGATTGCAGTCAAAAGAGATATACCCACAGAATCCTCAAAGAACAGAAAGCCCTGCTATATAGAATATTCATGTTACTAGTTCAGGTTTCCTCTCTGTGCTTCTCCCAGATAGCCTTAATCTCAACTGAGGATTTTAATAGAGGTAGATTGGTAATAAAAATTAAAAGGACTTCTCTCTTTCCCCCTGCTGTTTTCTATTAGCTGTGCATTGCATAGTGTTATTTTCTAATGTTTACTTAAAAGAGCTCATAAATATTAGATGGAAGCCTAAACTGGCAAGAAAGTGACCACAAAATAATGAACTGCTAAAGATTAGAAATTTGAACAGAAAAAGTTTACAGAAGCCATACTCATGTGCACACAGGCAGCCCAGCCCCGCTTCATGCAGTGTATGTTGTAAAATCACATGGGAAAGAAAAGTAGATTTATTCTCTTTTGCACTGAACCCTACAGTTACTTCCTTTATGCTGGGAGATGGTGACCCTGCTGTTACAAGTGGGAACTGTGAAATCTATGATAAAATTACAAATCAGCAGGCAAAGTGCATACCAATAAAACTGCCTGTTCCTGAGCATCTACCCCACGACAGACCCTGAGCCAGAAGCCGCCACATACACTTGCTAGGTTTGTTCCAGGTGGGAACCCAAAAAGTATGTATAGGATGGAATGCGGTTAATGGAAAATTTAGGCTTGTAAAACAACAGCCACAGGAGTCTGGAGAGTCCCTGGAGGTTGTAAAATCTAACAGACAGCTGCAGATGCTGGCATTCTTATCCCTCCTGAGAAGGACGAAGCTACCCCACCCCTTATCTCTGCAGGATGAGACTGACACAGGGGTCCCAGAAATTGGTTGTTTAAAAAAAAATTATTACAATGGCTGTTCTTGCCCAGGTACTCACTTCCCTGCCCCCCGCCCCGCCCCCTGAGAAACCCTCTATAAAACCCAAGTCTTTCCCCTTCCTCAGGGGTGGACACTCTTTGGGCCTCCACCCACCTGCACCCAGATGCTCAAAATAAACAGCATTTTGCTACACATGAGGCTTCATGTGTCTCTCTCTTGGCTCCGGACCTAACAGTACTGTCTCATACAATTCTCACAGCAGTGTAAAAGGGCAGTACTATCTCCATTTTACAGAACAGAGAACTAAAAGAGGTTGAGCAACTTTCCCAAGGTCACTCAGTTGCTAAACGATAGACACCCAGCATTGCTGGATTCCTAAACTCATATTTAGGAATCTAAACTCTATACTAAGAACAGGAGGCACAGGTGCCATTCTAGGCACTGAGGGATGAGAAGACACCCTGTGCTATGGACTGAATTGTGTCCCTCCAAAATTCACATGTTGAAACCCCAACCTCCAGCCTGATTGTATTTGGAGATAGGGCCTTTATGAAAGTAATTAAGCTTAAATGAGGTCATAGGGTGGGGCCCTGATCCAATAGGATTAGTGTCCTTATAAGAGATACCAGAGAGTCCGCGCTCTTTCTCTCTGGGGAGTGAGGGCACAAAGAAGAGGCCATGTGAGCGCACAGCGAGACAGCGGCAGTCTGAGAGCCAGGAAAACCGTCCTCACCAGGAACCAAATCAGCCAGAACTTTGACCATGAACTTCTAACCTCCAAAACTCTGAGAAAATAAGTTTCTTTTTAAGCCACCCAGTCTATGGTATTTCATTATGGCAGCCCAAGCAGACTAACACACCCTACTTATCCTGAGAACCCCCTCACCCTTCTCCAATCTGATCATTTCTTCCCTCATGTGTCACCCTGTCCTCAGTCCGTTGTCTCTTCTGCCACCAGCATGATCTTTCTAAATCTGATCCTCACTCTTCCTGAAACATCTCCATTGGCTTCCTAACTGTCAATAATAAATCCACTCTCAATGAATAAATAATCTCAATGTAATTGGGGGAAATCAGACAGAACAGGCTTAAAATAGGAGCATAACATCCAAACTCCTGAGTTTATGAGGCTCATCACGAAGTCGGTCTGCTTCTCCAGTGTTACCTCTGATCACTCCCCCAACATATACCCTAAACAAATATAGTACATTCTAAAAGACGTTTCGTATACCATAGTCTCTTCTCTAGAAATGCAATTTCCCTTTACTTCATATACTCCTTTTTCATCTAGATTAACTCCTATTCACCCCTCAAGGCCCACTTTATCTCCTCCTTGAAACCTTCTCTCACAAAACCCTCTGTCCCTCCAGGATTCCATAATATAATGATGTTTGTCAGATGATAAGTATTTTTATGTCTGGTTCCCCAACTAGGCCCTAGCATTTAGCCTAGAGCTGAATACATAGAAGATCCTAATGAATAGCTACTGTAAAAATGAACAAATGTGTTTTCTAAGGGGACTAAACAACCTATATCAGTCGTTCCCAAGTTTTACTGCACATTAGTGCAGTTGTTCCCAAACTTTACGGGAAACTTACAAAATTCTCCTTGTCCAACCAGTACTCTAGACCAATTAGATCAGAGTGTTTGGAAGGACGAGCCAGGTATCAGTATTTTTTAAGGATGAGGAAGTGATTCTAATATGCAATAAGGTTTGGAAACCACTGGACTATATCTTATCTTGAGGACTTGACAGTAATGCACATAACAAATGTGGTATAGGATGTTTTCAAAAATGCATTTATAGTTACTATTAATACCTTGTAACCTTGACTTTAATTATATAATATTCTATAATTGTTATATATGTGTTTTGCCCAATAACATTGAAAGCTTTATGATTACAAGTCCCTCACACTCAACGAGACTCTTCCCCTGTTCCTACTGCCCACTGAACACAGTGCCTATGTTGTCCTCTTGCTATGCTGACAGGGATGAGCGCAGAGGAATCATTCCTCACTGCTGGGTAGAGAAGTCAGGAAGGCTCTGTCTCACCAGAAGAAAGGCTGTAGAGAAGGAAGACCTTTCACAATTGGGACCACAGAGCAGGAGAAACGGAATGTCCTGGGGAAGGTCAGAGACGGCATGAAATACATTCCCAGATCCTAGTCCCCAGTCAGACTGTAGCCCATATTTCCCCATAGACATAGTAGGAAATCACAAAACAGTGACTTCTTACTTATCCTCAAGGTTGCTAATTGCATTCAAGACTATTCAGAACCGTGTTGTCTAATAGAGTAACCACTAGCCACATATGGCTATTCCACATTAGAATTGTGGCTAGTAGAAATTGCAATGTGCTTTAAATGTAAAATACACAACAGATTTCCATCTTAGTACTTAAAAAAAAGAATATAAAATAGTTCATTGATAATTTTTATATTGATTATATGTTAAAATAGTATTTTACATATATTAGGTTAAATAAAATATAATAGAATTAGTTTCACTTATTCCTATCTTTTTAATGTGGCTATTAGAAAATTTAGAATTATATATATGGCTCCTATTATAGATTAGATGACACTAATCTAGACTATCTCATTAATGGAAAGAAAATAGATTTCAGAGTGACTTAAGTGTGGAAGTGCCTCTATTTATAAGCAGATCTGATTCTGAAAGACTGGTTCTAAGGCCAAATGTCGTGACTTCTAAGTGAGAATGTCAGTTGGGTTCTCTGGGAAACAGATACCAAGAAGGTGTTAAATGTACTGGAAGTAAAACCACTGTAACATAAAGGAAAACCTTTAATCCATGATGTGGGTCTGACCCCTATGAGAGGAGAGTGGGAAGGAAGGAGGAGAGGCAGCAGGAGGCTCAGGCTACAGTGCAGCTCTGAGAAAGTTTTCACCCATCCAGTAGGGAGCTCTGGCAAGCCCCGGTATCACAGCCATGTGCGTCACTCCTGAGGCTACCCGTGTGTGGGAAATCTGAGTCAGAGCTTTAAGTCACCTGCAGCTGGAGGCTGTCAACTTACTGCACTCCTTGTGGCAAGTTCTCTCTTAAATAGAGATCCAGTAGGCATACCTCCATGGCCACCACAATGAGCAAGAGGGTTCTCACTTTGTACTCCTTCAATATTCTCCAATGTATAGGGAATACTTGACCCACCCCAAAATTTCCCATCTCAGATATGATACCTCTGTTCACACAGTTGGTTGTTACTCTGACTAAAACCCAGGAGTCACCTTGATTCCTTTCCTTTTCCCCCATTCCTAATTATCATCATCAGGTCCTGTCAGCACTACCTTCAAAGTGAATCCTAAATCATTCCAATACCACCTTCCTCATTATAACTCTAATTCAAGTCATGTTATCTCTCATCTGAGTTACTCAGTAAACTCCCAATTGTTTACCTATTTTTACCCGTGGAAATCCTTTTAAACTACAGATAAGATTATGTCACTTTTCTACTTAAAACTCCCCAATGTCCTCTTATCATGCTAAGCATAAAACTCAAACCCATTTCCATGACCACAGGTACTATGCCATCTGACACCTTGCCACTCAAAGCATGGCAGGGACCAGCAGCAGTACCAGGGAGCTAGGCAGAATGACATCATCTTGGACCCCACCCCAGACCCAGTGAATGAGAACCTGCCTTTTAATGATATCCCCAGCTGACTGATGTGCTCCTAAAAGCTTGAGAAGCATTGATATAATCCTGCTCCCCTCCAGATCTCCTCCTACCAATCCTGTCCTCAGTCATTACACTTCAGCCTCAGGATCCCCCAGCTGTTCCTTGAACACACCAAGTATGTCCTATTTCTGGGCTTTTATACTTGCTGTTCCTTCTGCTTAGAATAGTTTTCCCTGAGATCATCACATGTTTATTCCTGCCATCATTCAATTTTTTTCTCAAATGTTACCTCCTCCAAGAAGACTTCTCTAACTACTTACCCAAGCAGTGAATGTAGTGATTGCATAAAACCTCTATTGCCATGACTTACCTGTTGAAGGGGGGCAGATATGATACACTTTGGCTCTGGAGTGTAGTTTTGTTCCTAATCAGTGACATTTAAATAAAACTGTGGCTAAAGGAGCTTCTGTAGTAATAACTAAGACCACACATTCTTCATGGTGGAGCCCCTAAATCCTCAGAGCCTGATTGGATTACAGGCAACTCTGATGAGTAATATTCTCTGTGTTCTTTCCCCATAAGATTGAGAGTAGCACATAATAAAGCTAGAACCAGACACTAATAACAGCCAGAAGTGTTGCTTTATAGGAAAGGTGAGACATCTAAACTATAAAAACACAAAATAACTCTAAGACCATTTAATGTGCAAGAAGTAGCCCTGTACAAGTAAAATGCTCCTGAGGGTGCCACTTCCCATATTACAGCACAAGTAGCTGATGAACCAGAGTCACTAAAATACTAAATTATGCTTACTGTGTTCTTTCTATAGCTAATGGTAGTGAAGAACAGTCGTATCTTCATGGATAGGCAGGAAGGGAGTAGGAAAGATGGCAGGATGAGTAGTCACAAATAAGTATCACAGGGCATACATTCCACCTTCCCCCCAAAAAAACTTTCTAGAGAGTATTTTAGAATTATTGTCACAAGTAAAATAATAGTCACAAGAAGATAAAATCAATTGTGTAAATTGTAAAACCAAAGTTATGACACACCTACCAAAATGGCTACAATCAAAAAGATAGACAATAACAAGTGTTGACAAAATGTGGAGAGGTAAGAACCCTCATATATTTCTGGTGGGAATACAAAATGGTGCACCTGTCTTGGAAAACAGTCTGGCAGTTCCTAAAAAAAATTATATATACATTTCGCCATATGACCCTGCCTTGGGTCATATACCCAAGAGAAATAAAAACACACAACCACATAACAACTTGTATGTGAATGTTCTTATCAACATTATTCATAAGAGCTAAAAAATAGAATAATCCAAATGTCTATCATTAATGAATGGATAAATAAAATGTGATATGTCCATATAGTGGAATATAATTTGGTTTTAAAAAGAATGAGAGATCATTTCAAAAAGAGTAGCTTGAGGGTGAACAGGAATTCAGAAGATAGACTATTCATAAAATGGAGCTTAGCAGTATGAGTTGCCTTTCACTCTCAATGTTTGCAATGCTGTCACAATCAAAAATCAATTATGAAATACTTTTATGCCTCCTAAAAGCCAGACTCTAGGAAAGACTGATGGTCTATGAAAGTCCAATGGCTATTTTCTACTGGATAGATGTCCATTTTACAATTCCAAGTACTATCATACATGTCGTGGATTGGGTGGGGGAATGTAATGAACTAATTAGATATGAAAAGAAATCTTTTGGGATATATTTTGAATTTACAAAACCACAAAGATGGGAGAGGTAGCATTGTTCAGTGGAGAATGGAGAAATTAAGAAAAAATCTCAGCAGACATGCATGCGGAGTAGAGTGTCCCCTGTGAGCCTCGCTGACTTCCAAGCCAGCTGACCAGGCAGGATTCTCTTCATAGCTGGCTGACTAAGTCCCACTCAGTCTGACACATATGGTCTTATGACAGATTAAAATAGTCAATCAAATTATAGTTATGTGACCATAGGAGATGACTTTTCTGAGTTTTATTTCTTTATTTATAAAATGAGTAGTTCAGGTTTGTATGGTAAATGTATGTATAACTTTATAAGAAACTGCCACCCAATCTTTCAAAGTGGCTGTAATATTGTACATTCCCAGAGGTTCCACTTCCTTGCCAACATGTAGTATTTTCAGTCTTTTAAATTCAATGAGAATCCTTTCTAACTGATGTATAATGGTATCTCACTGTGATTTTAATTTGCATTTCCCTGATAACTAATGTGCATTTTTCATGGGCTTATTTTCCATTTATCTATCCTCTTTCATGAAGTGTCTTTTTAAATATTTTGCCCTCTTTAAAAAATTTTTGGTAGCTTAACTTAATAGTAAGTTATAAATGTTCTTTGTATATTTTGTACATAAGTCATTTGTCAAGTAGATGTATTATGAATATTTTCTGCTAGTATGGTTTATTCACCTTTTCATTTTCTTAATGGTGTCTTTTGAAGGGCAGAAGTTTTTTAATGTGATGAAGTTTATTTTTATCAATTTTTCTTAATGGTTCATGATTTTTGTGTTCTATCTAAGAAATCTTTGCCTATTCCAAGGTCACAAAAACAAAGATTTTTTTATGTTGTCCACCAGGAATTTTAGAATTTTTTAGGAAAAGAAGGCAATTGACCAAAATGTGTAGGTCTATTCCAGACACTTTATTCTGTTATGCTGATGTACATGTGTCTATCCTAATGCTAATCAATCAAATCTCTTGATTACCGTAGGTTTACAGTAACTCTTGAAATCAGGTAAGTCCTCCAACTTTGATCATGTCTTTCAAAATTATTTTGGCTATTCTTGATCCTTTCTTTTCCATGTGCATTTTAGAGTCAGCTTGTCAATTTGTACAAAAATGCTTCTTGCAATTTTGAATAGAATTAAAATTAATTTGAAGATCATGAACATCTTAATGATATTGAGTCTTTGGATCTACAACCATGGTATATCTCTACATTATTCAGGTCTTTAAAAAAAATTCTCTAACAGTGTTGTGTAGTTTTCAGGATACAAATTCTGCACATATTTTGTTAAATTCATTCTAAATATTATAAGTTTTTGCCTGTTATAAGTAATATTGTTTGCTTAATTTGAATTTCCTACTTTTGATAGTATATAGAAAGACTACTGATTTTTATATGTTGACCTTGTATCCTGAAACCTTAATAAACCCACTTAGTTCTAGTAGCTTTTTTTGTAGATGCCATTAGATTTTCTACACAGACAACAACATTGTCTATAGTTAAAGACTATTTTACTTCTTCCTTTCCAATCTTTATGCCTTCTATATCTTTTTCTTATCTTATTGCACTGGCTAGAAACTCCAGTATGATATAAAACAAAAGTGGTAAAAGCAGACATCCTTGTCTTTCCCAATTTTAGAGGCAAAGTATTCAGTCTTTCACCATTCAGAATGATGTTTTCATAAATGCCCCTATCTGGTTGAAGAGGTGCCTTTCTATTCTCAGTATGCTGAGAGTTATTATCATGAAAGGATATTTAATTTGGTCAAAAGGTTCTCTATGCATCTACTGAGATGATCATATAGTTTCCCTTTTTAGTCTGTTAATATGGTGAATTTTATTGATAAATTTTCAAATGTTAAGCCAACCAAGAGTTCCTGTGATAACCTCCACTTAGTCACGTTATAGTATCCTTTTTATATATAGCTGGATTTGATTCAATAATATCTGTGTTAAAGATTTTTGAATCTATGCTCATGAGGATTATTGATCTGTAGTTTTCTTTTCTTGTAATGTCTTTTTCTGGTTTTAGCCCTAAGGTAATTCTGGGCTCATTAAAGTTGGGAAGAATTGCCTTTTCTTCTATTTTCTGAAAGATTTTGTGTAAGATTGATATTATTTTTACATTAGGTATTTTATATAATTCCTCTGTGAGGCCATCTGGGCTGAGTTTTCTTTGTGGAAATATTTTGAATTATGAGCTCAATTTGTTTATTTCATATAGAGCTATTCCAGTTTTCTATTTCTTCCAAGAGAGTTGTGGTAATTTGTGTCTGTCAAGGAATATTTCCATTTTACCATTTCATCTAGATGGTTAGATTTAGATTTATTGACATAAAGTTGTTAATAATATAATCCTATAAACCTGTTAATTTTGGTAGGATTTGTAGTGCTATTCCCATCTTCATATCTAATATTGGTAACTTGTAACTTCTCTTTTTCTCTTAATCAGTCTAGCTAAAGATTTATGAATTGTATTGATCTTGTCAATGGACCAGTTTTCAGTTTCACTGACATTTTTATATCATGCTTTCTTTCTATTTCATTGATTTCCACTTTTCATTACATCCCCATTTCTACTTCTTTTGGGTTAATTTGCTCTTCTTTTCCAAGTTTCTTAAAGTGGAAACTTAGATCACTAATTATAGAGCTTCCATTTTTTTCTATTAACATTATAGTATAACTATTTTAAGTTGTAAATTTCCCAGTGAGCATTGCTTTAGCTGCATTCTAAAAATTTTGATGTTATGGTTCATTTTCATTCAATTAAAAATGCTTTCAGCCGGGCGCGGTGGCTCACGCCTGTAATCCTAGCACTCTGGGAGGCCGAGGCGGGTGGATTGCTCAAGGTCAGGAGTTCAAGGACAGCCTGAGCGAGAGCGAGACCCCGTCTCTACTAATAATAGAAAGAAATTAATTGGCCAACTAAATATATATAGAAAAAATTAGCTGGGCATGGTGGCGCATGCTTGTAGTCCCAGCTACTTGAGAGGCTGAGGCAGAAGGATCCCTTCAGCCCAGGAGTTTGAGGTTGCTGTGAGCTAGGCTAACGCCACGGCACTCTAGCCCGGGCAGAGTGAGACTCTGTCTCAAAAAAAAAAAAAAAAAAAAAATTGAAAAGTTACATTTTTTCACATCACAGTTAATGACTGTGAAAAATTGTACCACTACATTTGTATTTGCATTTTTCCCATCATGTATGCACCTGTCTTATTCACTTGTTAGTTATGAACCTCCCAGAGCTTCAACTTTCTCATTTTAAAAACAGAGATAATAAAATCTGTATGATGTGCTTTTCTCCTATAAGTAGATACTCATGGGTCTTGTCCAAGATCCTATGCATGGTTTATTCTTTGCCAAGCTGAACAGGATATATAAAGGTCAAACACACTAACCAGGTAATATACCAGGTAAGGCTGTGTCAACATATATATAGCCAAATTCCAGTTCCTATCACCTATTCTGCCCTGAAATGCACTGATTTCTTTCCAGGGCCAGGAATCTTTGGTCAAATATCTGGTCAAGCTGGATAAGGCTCACTATTTATAGTCTATATATCTCTATCAGCAAAAGAAGGAGCTCTGTTGGCACTGCAGTTGCAGAGCTGTTTCTCCCATGAGGGGCTCACTTGGTGCAGTTTGTTTCAGTCATAGGGATGCACCCTGGCCTATGAGCAGATGTGAATCCCATCAGTCCTATGCAACTTCCTTGGAATTTTGTCTGACTCTGGAGGTGTACAGAACTTAAATTCACTGTAAGACACAGGTCCTGATAGATTCTAGACTTTGGGACAATTTTACTGGCTGACAAGGCAGGTCTACATATAGGGAAGGCTACCCTCATCTGTTCTTCTTTGATATAATTTATATATTTATAATTTATATCCCAGGGCACCTGGTCTGGTTCAGTGCCCACAGTGATCCGGGGTTCCTCAGCAGAATTCTTTACCTAGGGTGCAGGCGGCCATATAATTCACTCCATTATGTGAGTTGCCTGAGAAGTATGCAGCTTTTCAGGAAGATATTCTTGGAACTTAAAGACAAGCTGTTGGCTCGATGACCGCCTGATTGTTTCCATTTAACAATTTAGATTTTTCTCCCACAGTCACCTCAGTGTGCTCAGTAAATTGGTGTTTTATGCTTGATTTTTACTTTCAGAATTCTATCTGAGCACTATCAGCATCTGATGACATCATGTAGGCAGACTTTCTTGTATTAACATGTTTTGCTTTTGGCTGGTCGAGAGGTAATGCCAAAATTCTGAGTTCCATGGGAGTAGAGCCAAGAGACATTTGGCTTCTTAGTCAGAGTCAGTGTCCGTGGGAGCGGATCTGGGAAAATCTTGTGGAGGATCTATGGCCAAAACCGCATAATCAAATTTTCTTCTGAATAGGGTCCTTCATAAGACGTTGGGGAAAAAAACAACATAACACTTTGTAGGAAAAATTTTCTTCATAGTGGAACCTTGAATGGTTAGGAAAACAAATTAAAGGGATGAATTAATGGGTTAATCTTTTTTACATTTTTGGTTTAAAGTTACATTTAAGATTAATTAAATCAAATAACTATTAGCCCTTCTCAGGAGAAATTTCTAATAGATGTCCCTAGGATCAGAATCTGGGAATATGTTTTCTATTTCTATAAATTAATTCTAGTGAACAGATTTTGCCTATAGTGTATGTATATACATATATAATAAAAGCAAATTTTATTAAATTTTTAGGAAGATATATATGTGTTTATTTAAAACATCACCTTTATCATGAAGCAGAAATAATATCATTATACTGTTAAAAAATTTCTTTCTTACAGTAATCCGAAATTGGAATCAATGAAAACTAAGCATGTGTGTTTTTGCTTTATTGCCAAGCTATATATTTCTGTACCAGCAATATTTAGTGTACTGTTAAAATTAACATGAGACATTCAACTTTTATAAATTATCTTTTTAGAGAGTTCTCTGTCCTAACATATATTTTATGCCTGTCAGATAAATTGGGCAGCCCCATACGTAAAATCTTACAATCAAGAACATCCTGTGTTCTTGACAGGATGTGGTACTTATTGAATTATTTTGATATGTAATCTAGTAGAATATGTTTAAATATTTCCTCGAGCTAGTGTTTTCAATGGCAACAAAGATAATCTTGCTATAAACCATACATGCTATCTAATGTAAATATACTCATTTTCCAAAGACATCCTCTGCAAAATGCCATCTAGACATGAATGAACTAAATTTAGTACCATTTTTGCATTGCTTGACATCTTACTCAGGGATGACCAAAATAGTATAGTTTGCTTTGATATGTTTTGCAGTGTGTAAACTGGAACTGAATGACCATGCAAATGAAATTTCAACACTGTATGTCACATGCCAGGCAAGACATGACTTGCATATCATTGCCTATAGTTTAATTTCTTAGTTTCATTACTAGTAGTATTCATGTGTTTTATTTCAAAAAGTGATCATTTAATGTTTTAAATGAATTTTTATCATATTACAATTTTAATATGTGAGTGAATGATAAAACAAATATAATATATTTGAATTAAAATTTCTATTTCTTATATAATAAATAATATAATGATTAAAATTACATGTATATTATAAATTATTTTGGAACCATAACATCATAAAATTTTAATGATCTTCCCCGCTAAACTTAGTCACTGCTTTATAGCTAAGTTAATAAATTGATAGGGGTGGAGAGGAGGGATCACTTCAAAAATACTTATGTATAGTATTGCACTTTAGGATTTCTGGGTACTTTATAATTATTTTGCAAATCAATTTGAAAATTGGTACCCCCAAAGCTCAGATAAATGTACCAGTATCATTAAGTGCTAGGAAAAAAACATAGCTTCCTTGTATCCCTGTGGCTCAGTAGAACTTGTAACTCTAGGACCATACACCCTTGCCAATTGCAATGCATTTGGAAATTGAACCTATGAAAACATATAAATAGTTTTCAGGTCAAGATAAAGAGAAATGAAACAGATATAACTAGCACTTGCTTTCATGTGTGTAACACAACTTGGCCAGGACCAATTTAATAAGAATTTCACTCATGAGAACTAGAGTAGCAGACCTAAAATTCTTAAACCAAACTTTTATACTAGACCATTAGACTTTTATAATAAAGTAAAAATAAGAAATCCAGAATTAATCATTATAATAAAAAACAATTGTGTCTTTCAAAAAATGTGAAAACACTTTAATATAATTTATTTCTATACATTGGATGTAAGAAATAATTTCATTTAGTCATAAGTGTAATAAATTTGATTAACAAAATCCCAATTTACAAAATAGAAGTAAATAGTTGCAGAAATATATTCATTATCAAATTATAAAATAAAAGTAACCATTCTTGCTGAGATAGCATCAGTTTATTATTCTTCATTTCAGATAATGGAGTTAATTGTTTTGGTATTCTTAGTAATATTTATAAGTATTAAATAATGGAACGTTGAGATTTGAATACAATGACAGTAAACCATTGAAATTTCACATTCACATTATATAGCCATCATAAATCCATAAGTGAATGTCAGTAATGTAAAAAAATATAA
The DNA here is from genome assembly GCA_963574885.1 of Lepilemur ruficaudatus. Lineage (NCBI taxonomy): Eukaryota > Metazoa > Chordata > Mammalia > Primates > Lepilemuridae > Lepilemur > Lepilemur ruficaudatus. The sequence continues at coordinate 25,271 of CAUYRT010076361.1, forward strand.
AATGATTGTAATATAACCATCTAACCATTAACATATGGAGTTTTAAGACCACTATTTAATTTGCTAATTTGCTCTGAAATATAAGCAGTTGCTTTTCTGTGATACATGACATGTCTTTGTGCCTTAGTACTTAATTTGAAATGTCCTTAGTGTAAAAATATACCAAAGTAAATAAAAAAGGAGACACTTATTTACAAAACAATATTGTATACATATTACATAATATAAATGCAATTGTTTGAAAGTCTTTTTATACAATATTGATAGAATCAGTCATTTCCATTATTTTATCATAAAAACTGCTGTGTTTCAAAGGCAGTGTTACAATTTTGCAAAGACAAAATAACATACTTCTTCAAATATTTAACTTCAAGTATGTAACTTTTCTATTTTAATAAAAATGTTGGCTGCCTTTTAAGATAATGCAGTTTCTCCAAGTATGCTACAGAATTGAAACCTGACCTCTAGGAAAATGATTCTTCTTTCATTAAAGAAAATTCATTTCCCATTTGGAGGTGTATGAAACTACACCTGAAGCAAGGAGAAACTTAGTATTTTACTGAATGTTTTTTATTTGATAAACCTGATAACATCATTCATTCAGCCTATTATTGTATTAGCACCATTGGCATGGATTTTTAATATACTATACCAATTATAATAGGAATGGAAACTTGCATATGGTGTACCATTCCTATTTTTTGGAATTTTATCTTACCAAGTATGCCATCATACAATATAAATTCAAGTGTTTAAGGATGATTCAAACAATGGTGTATAACAATCCTGCATTTTACCAATACTATATATAGATTTTTCTGTAAATATTAAATGAAGCTGTAAAGAAATAGACTTTAAAGCATACTCCTTTAATTCATCAGAACACAAGGAGAATTGCTTTCATTCCCTTGCCTATGTTGTAATATATATGAACATAAATGTAATTTGATTTCCTTCTAGTTCAGAAACTCTGGAAATCATAAAATTTTTATTGTGTGATTTATTTTGATGGTTAAATGCCAGCCATTGCATATAGTCCGTCTTTTAGTTCATATCCTGTAGCTTATGCTTAAGTGACTGTAGCATACTCTAGGCCTGTAGCATATGGTACATAATTTCACAGTTTCAAAATCATTGAGGGGAAGACCTTCCATGTTTTAGGAAGTTGTGAACCTACTATAAATCTCATGAGCACCCACAGCGGTCTACTACCATGGCTGGAATTTTCCCGTATATTATTTGTTCTTTGCCATTAAAATATAGCATATTAATTGGAGACATCTTTGTGGGAGTACAGCAAGGGCCTGCTGAACCTCTGGGGTTTGCTTGGTGTACAAGATGAGTATGAGGATATTTTTGTAAAAATACAAATTCACACTCTCCAGAGCAATAATTGGCCTTATATCTTTTAGGTGCAATAATCCAATCCCATCCAAAAGCTTCAAAATCCACAGTTAGAGGGTAACGACAGCATCGCGATTCTGTTGAGTGCTCATCACAGTCAAGACCAAAATCTCTTCTGGATCTTTTTGGTGTGTCTGTTACCTTGACCTCTAAAAAGGGATTCTGTGTGAAAAGGAAAGAATAATCAATAATGTTAATTTAGACTTTGAAACACTTTCCTACCTACCTTAAAAAGTCATTATCAAAGAAAGAAACGCTTCATTTTGCTTATATCACATTTATTTTTCAAAGGTACAGCATTAAAGAATTTTAATTTACACTAGGCTTGATTTTCCCCTTATGGCTCAAAAGAATATAACAGCAATACAAATTCCCCTGAGATCAGTTCTAAGTCTTTTTGATTTTTGTTTTTGCAACAAAACAAATTTGAGTATCAGACTGCCTGACACATGATAGATGTCTTGAAAATACTTATGGAAAGAAAGGTAGGGAAGGAGGAACAGAGAAAGGGAGGGGAGGAAGACAAAGTGGGAAAGGGAGGAAAGAGGTGAGCTTCCTTTCTTTATGTTTCATGATTAGATAATGTTGGCTAAATATGTCTGATGACTCCTGGAGGGACAGGTGTATTCAGCCATCCTCCATTCCCTAGGTCTTTGCTTAGGGAAACTTGGATATGAAAACCAGAGCAAGGCCGGGCGCGGTGGCTCACACCTGTAATCCTAGCACTCTGGGAGGCTGAGGCGGGCGGATTGCTCAAGGTCAGGAGTTCGAAACCAGCCTGAGCAAGAGTGAGACCCCCGTCTCTACTAATAATAGAAAGAAATTAATTGGCCAACTAAATATATGTAGAAAAAATTAGCCAGGCATGGTGGCACATGCCTGTAGTTCCAGCTACTCCGGAGGCTGAGGCAGAAGGATCACTTCAGCCCAGGAGTTTGAGGTTGCTGTGAGCTAGGCTGGGCACTCTAGCCTGGGCAACAAAATGAGACTCTGTCTCAAAAAGAAAGAAAAAGAAATCAGAGCAAAATAGCTACCTCCCAGCAGTATATAGATTGTAATAGGAAAAAGGAAGGTAGGCTGATGAAGGAGGTGGTATGTATATTGAGTTAGAAAGAGAACCCCTAAATAAGGGAAGGACAGATTCAGAAGAAGAGACAATGATATTTTCTTTATTCTTTCACTGAAAAACATTTCTATTTAGATATTTAAATAATAATTTGTTAGTCCAGTCTCTGCCGCAATGTTTTAATGCATTTGAGACTTTGTTTTCTTTTATATGGAAAAATCTGAGGAATACATCATATTAACCACCTTTTTAATAGTACCTAAAACCTGTAACGTTATCAACTTCAATAATTAAGATGCTGCCTATGAAAAGGAACACTTTCTTAAATAATTGATAGTAGTTTTTACCCTATATTAAAATGTAAATAGACCTGGTAATTATTTAAGATTGTCAAAAAGAATAATTTCATTTTGGGAGTCATCAACATTTAATGTAGCATATTTAAAGAAAAAAGATCATTGGTAAAATTGTATAGTCTTTTAAAGAATATGTTTTTATTTAAAGTATATTTGATTTGCTAATTATTAATCTTTATAAGTAAGATTCATTAAATATGTTTAAAATAACTTAAGTTTATTGTTTGCAAGTATAATCTTCTGTTGTAAATTATGTTAATAGATGGAAATAAAAAGATATGCTCACATTAAATAAGTTTTTGAAAACAGAAGTAAACACAAGCCTAGGTAAGCCAGAAGAGTAACCCTAAATTTATGGTAGGCTTTAAAGTGGTTTTAATTAATTTTTGTAATATATAGGATATTGTCATTTACTTGGCCTGATATTAAATTAGTTGGCATTCTCTAAGGAAACTCTTGCACAAGAATGCTAAGAAATAAGCTAGGTGGCAAAGGTTAACTAGCCTGTAAATTAAATTTTTATTAGAGGTATTCCACAAAGGAATCTATCTGTCTATATATATGTATATCAGTGCATCAATATCCTGCAAGTAATGACCATATTTATCATGAAGGACTTTAAATACATTTAATAACATATAAGCCTAACCATATCACATTTAGTTAATTACTATAAATAAAAATATTTTATTTTAATTATAATTTTTGAAGTTTGTTTTATCTGCTATATGCTAAGCCAAAAATTTTTAACACATATGGCACCCTTCTGGGAAAAAAAATGTTTTCATTTGTTGGTTATATACTAGAATACATTATACTGAGTTCATATTTTTATTCATATAATCATATATCCTACCAATGAAAGCACTTTCTATTTTATTCCCAATTCAAAAGAATTCCTTAAGAAATTAATAACTATAGTGTAATTGTTTTTTTAAATCCTCATGCAAAGTAAGAGTATCAAGGGAGAGTTTCATAGGATATGAAATTATACATCTACTTTTATTGAGTACAGGGCTACCATGAGGTAAGATACCTTTGGCTTATGAGCACAGGAAATTGATAGTTATTTTTCACTATTGTTCATTCATATTATGAATAAAAACATAAGGCTGTTAGAATATTATTTTCAGTTGTCACTTACCAGCCCATCTTCTCCTGGTCCTGGGTAGGTTACAGCAAGATCATGACCATTCTCATCTAAAGCTTTGATTTCAATGCCTAAGTTGGATTCAGGTTGTTTGAGCCAATTTTGCAACACTGTCTTCACATCAATGCTCTGCCAAATACCAGTGCCTGGGTTCATGTCAAGTTTCAGAGATCGGATTCCAGTATACCTTGTACCGTCTTTCATGGGTTTGATGAGTCTCAGGATTTGTACAAACACTGTTGTAGGAGTCTTGACGGGTCTCAGATATATCCACAGTTGGGCCTTTACTACTTTGTTGTATTGTACTTTAGAGCTAAATTTAAAGAAGCAACATTTGGGTTTTCCATCCACTTGCATTAGCAAATCAGCTATAAATGAATAAGAAAAGGAAAGAGTTGCTGAAACTATATCCCATTACGAAAATGAACAAAACCCCTCCACATTAATAGCTGAGCATTTTTCTATTGGGATAATGTATGCATATTCAGTCTTTTAAAATGAAATACTATGTAGAACTTCATAGCTCAGAAAAAATATCAGAGAAAATAATTATCCTAGCTTTTCAGAATTTTTTAGATATATATTTTTTTAGCTGTTGAGGAGGAATCTATTCCTCTTCCAGAGAACTATGGACAAAGGAAAATTCTAGAAAGGAATGAATAGTGAACGAAATTTTAAAATGATGATGATTAGAGAGAACAAGAGACACTGTGGAAGAACAACCACTTAGAATTCTTTGGGAATCTGAGTAGTTACACTTACTGAGCAGCTGTACCAATCAGTCTGGAAGAAGGAACCCTTCCCCCAGGCCTGAATTACCTGGGGACAAGACACACTGAGCAAGTCACTGTGCCTCGGGAATTAGTAGAAAATATAGTACATCTGTTACATTTTGGCACTAGGCTAGCAAATCTAAGCAGGTAATTAGCACAAAAATTTAGATGTTCTTTTCATACTATCTCAAAAGTTAGAAAGTATTGTCTTTAGGGCTAGTCTGTCAGTGTAAGCACAATCACTAACTATTTTCTTTTGGTTTCCCAAAATTGTCTATAAAAAGGTAAACCTACTCCAGGACTATTTGATAGCAGTGTCTTAAATGGAAATTATTTTTGCATTGTAACTTGATTACCTAATAAGGGAAATAATATTTTGAAATGGTTTTGAGTCCTGTTTAAAGCATATAAAGCACTGTATTAAAGCAAGATAATGGGCATGGCACAGAAGCTTTCTTGTCATGCCTTCTCTGTCAAGGTGCCTGTCTCCCTTTCCTGGAGAAACTATTCTTTTGAGCTGACTGCAAAAGGAATTGTATGAAATATATTATCTTTCAAAAGCAATGTTGATACTATAGGTAATAGCCCTTCCACTTATAAAGAATAAAATATTTTAGGAGGTTATTAAGCAATGTATCTGCTTGGAAATATGCAAACTGGGTACTCTTAACAATAGTACCATGGTTAAGGCACAAGTAGGGCTTCATGAGCTATAACCTACCCAATTAAAATGTTTATTTCTTAGGCATTTTCTGATACTTAGCTCATAATTATCATTATGCTATGTTTACTTCATTATTGCTCTTACTAATACATTAAAATTTTGTTCATACTCTTCAGTGTAACAGCTTTCAAAATTAAGTATTTTAATTTGTGAGAGACAGTTTCGAATTGCAGAAATCACTCTTCCTGTAGGTGTTCAGCAGTGCTCAAATAAGCTTAAACATCTAGCAAGTTTCTTCCTCTATTATTAGTGAAAAAACATTATAAATGCATATTTTAGACAACCAAATGCAATTATAAAATTTCATGCAAGTGTTAACATTGCTTATAGTATCTCACAGTCCTTGCCTCGGTAGTATTAGGCTGTGAAAGCATAAGCATGCTGTATTTGCCATATAAAACTAAGTTACAGCAGTACTGTGCAAGCAGTTTATTTTTTAGTTTATTAGCTCTATAAGGAAACAATGCAGCAGATTTTAGTCTCATTAATATATTTCTCATGCTTTCTTGAAAAAAAGAAACTCTTTTCCTTTCTACTTACATGCAAGCCAACAGCTTGTTAAAAAGAGCCTGAAAATAGATCTGTTTCTCATAAGCACTGGAACAACAGTCAGCAAAACTGTTGAAATACACTAATAGGGCTACTTACATTCTGTAGGCATAGTAATGATTGTTTCCGTCGTAGCATGATAATCGTCGTCTTCCAAAGAGCCGTCACTGCTGTCATCCCTCTGGACATCGTACTGATCAATCAGTTCCCGGAGTGGAGGAGCTTTGGGTAAAAGTTGTCTTATAGCATCTTTGCTGATGTTAGGAGCTGTTTCCAGGCGAAGTTTACTGAGGATTTGAATTTTTATGGCTTCTATTCTTGAAGATTTAGTGTTCTGTCTCCAGGTACATGCATTACACAGCCCCTCTTTTTCCACATTTTCTTTTTGCTCACTGTTCTCATTTAGATCCACTGGACCAGCAACAATCAGCATAAACAGGTAAATATAAACATAGATTTGCAATTTTTGCATGATTTAAAAAATCAATACAATCTTTTCCCTTGTTCTTATTTCTTCCTTTTACTTTTCTTTTGCTTTTGAGTAATGCCACACAAAATTTTAATGCATGTACAGTCTGAGAGACAACTTGCCACAGCAGTGAATCTTTTATACTGTATTCCAAGTGGCTTTTTATATTCCAACTTAGATGAGACAAGTGTCGTCAGGATCTATGATTGGCTCTTGCTCCACAATGAATCTCGCTGTCAGAGGTTAAAACCCTGTCTGTCACAAGTCACCAAACAGTATTTTGTTACAGTCAAGGGTGAGCTGATTCATTTGACTACTTCATAAAAGAAAGAAATCTACAAATAATAAAAGATATCTGTGACATTTGAAAAATTAAAGTCTTTGTTAACAATATAAACTGTATTTAAATTTTATTAATCTTTATAAAACTCTTGCTATAATTTAAGTTTTAATTCATACTTCATACTTAAAATATGAAATGTTACTTCTTCAAAAATTAAAATGATTTTATATTGATTAGGCAAGCAGTTAGAGTAAAAATATTTTTATTTGTTGTATTAAATTATTTTTAGTGTCAAGAAATTAGGAAAATAAAAATTAGAAAGGCCTAAATTAAAAGTTAAGCTTGTAATACTTTTCATCAATAATTTAAAAACAACTTGTTTTCCTGACAAAATTGTTAGCACATGTTGAAAATCATTTTTATTATAATGTTATATTGTGTGTGGAATTATTTTTAAATAGTTTTAATGTCTTTTATTAATATGAAAATTATGCTCAATTTTTGACTGATTGGTATTATGCTATTTCCTATTTTAAAAATGCAAATTAGTATCATTCAGATGAGTTTCCTTATTATTTGTCACCAAGAGGACAATGTCAGCTAGCAAAAAAATCTCTGAACTTAGAATAAATAACGGATTTTCTGACTGGCACTGCAGCACTTGTTATAGTTTGCCTCAGATTTTCTGTGTTAAAAGTAAAAAGTATAGTATCTATACTCTATAAATTATATCAAAATATTGTGAGCACATAAAAAAGAAAGAGCACCATTATAGAGGGGTGCCCTTTTGTTGTTTCCCAATACAGTAATATGTTTGCACCCCTTTGCCAGTTTCTCATTTTGACCAGAGGGCAGACACCTGGCAGGGATTTGGGGTAAGGTCTGGGAGCAGAGAATAGAGCTTTTTGTTCTCTAAATTTAAGTGGCCTCTGTAGGGATCAAACTCTCAACCTTAGCTTTGGGAGCCCCAAGATCTAATCAAATGAACTATTAAAGAGCTAAACAAATATAGCCAGCAAGAAACAGAAGATATTTCCAGGCCAAAGGATATTTCTTCCTCCTACTCCTTTTTGGGAAGTTAAGGACTCCTAGGAGATTTAATCCATTACTTTTTTTTTTCCAAGAGAATGCAGTGGCTCATATCAAATATTTATTTTTTAAGTCACTGCCATTTTTGCACACTGTACACTAATTTACTGCCTCGGTGAACTAAAATGCAACTCGGTAGCCTGAAAAGTGAATGCATTTTCATCAAATTCTTAAGAGGTATCTACATCTCTTGAGAATAAATGGCCTTACATAATGCATTGGATTTGCCCATCATTAAAGATTAAGGAAAACCAAACACAAACCAGATGCCCTGAGGATTTCATTTACTCTTTGTTATGGGACAATACTAGATCAGGCTTATAAAGTTTTATTTGTTTGGTAAATTCATTTTTCAACGTATAAATCTTTGAACTGTTATAATCATTGTAACATATGCTTCTATACACATCCAAGAATGTCAAACTCTTTTTTTAATGTTTATAATTGCATAGCAGTTGAGAACTCCAGCTCTCGAGTCAGGTAGACTCGAGTTCAAATCTCAACTTTGCCACTTCTAACTATGTGATAATGGATGAAATACTTAGGTTCTCTAACCTTTAATTTCCTCATAGGGTTTTGGGGGGATATAATTCAATAATGCATATAAATTGCTGAATATAGCACCTGTCATATAGTAAGTAATTGATAACTAGCACTTGAGTGCTTGTTCTTTGTTTTATGTAGAGGGGGTTTGAGATATGCTTAAAATTATCCTCTACATGAACTAGAACTGCTTCAGGTTGCAGCTGCTAATTATCAATTCACAGAGGCTACCTCTCTAGGCCTCTGAGGCAAGTAAAATTTTCTAAGGCAGCCCTGTTACAAGACATGTTCCAGCTCTTTATTCTTATTACCTGGAATAAAGTAAACAAAGGTTGTCATTGTCACAGATAGACAACAACAAAAAGCACAAAAATGTGAAAAACGTGGCCCTAAATAGACTGCAAATTGGGAACCTGTGTGTCAGAAGCCTCAAATTCACCTGATATGTGCAGAGCAGTGAAAAATTTGAGGCTTCTGACACACAGGTTCCCAGCTAAGGTCAAACAAGGCAGCCCTCTGCCTTATTCTTTCAGGTCTCATACTATAAACAAGTGCCCTTTTTGCAGTCAATGTTGCAACATGCCAGGAGTACTGATTTTGATAAATATGTTTTAGCAAATAGACAAATTTGCAAATACAGAACTCATGAATAATGAGAATTGTCTGTATGTGAAATGAAAACCTTTGTTTACTTTATTCCAGGTAATGAGAATAAGGAGCTGGAACATGTCTTAACAGACATGCTGCAGATTTTGCTTGTAAAAATGGCCCCCAAGCATAGTGCTGAAGTGCTGTGCTAACCACAAAAAGGTTGTGATGGAAAGTAGAATGGCAGTTGCCAGGGGCTGCGTTGGGGGCGGAGGGGTAGTTTCTATTTGATAGAAACAGTTTCAGTTTGGGAAGATGTTTCATCTGGAGATGGATAGCGGTGATTTTTGCACAACAGTGTGAATGTGATGCATACCACTGAACTGTACACTTAAAAACTGTTTAACTGGTAAATTTTACTTTATATATATTTTACCACAATTCTTATAAGGCTGTGATAGGCCTTAGGGAAAAATTTTTCTTATGAAAAAATACATGTGCTAGATAAGCTTCCTTCAGACATGAGTTATAGCACTGTTGGCTGTGAGTTCAATGTTAATGAACAATATATATAAAATCATATGTCTTTAAATAGAAACACGGGTAAAACAAGGTAATATATTGATTAGTTGATGAAAAAATTATGATCAGAGGCTCACCTAGCCCTGTATTTATTTCCCCTAGGAACAATGAATGATTCAATGTTGGCAATGACTTTATAGAACATGAATAATGAGAATTGACTGTATCTAATCAACTTCTCTAGAGGACAGTATTGAATGGGTTAAGAAGTACTCAAGAAATTTCAAGCATCTAATGCCTTCTCGGGTGGCAGTGTTTGCAACTTTCCCAAGGTCCCAGAGCAGTAGGGTTCACCAGCTGTAGGAACCTTCAATGTGTTCTGACTGCTGAGGGCCCAGTTTTGGCTCTCAAAAACGAGACAAGATGGTGTGTCATTAGGATGAATGAGTAGAGAAGAATTCCTTCTATTTGATGGGAGAGCTTGGTTTCTCACCTTGTTGGCCTTGTCTTAGGTTAGTGATCTTTAAAAACAGTTTCTCACAGGAGTCAGAATTTAGGTGGCCGATGCAGCAACTCACAAGACTTGTATTCTTCTTTGTACTTGGTGGGCTGCTGTGGGCCTTCCATTTTCTGTAACCATCAGTAGAGTGGTAAGCAGACTTTTCTCATCTCTGTTACAAATACTCATGAGTTTTCTCAAAACAACTTTGAGGGTATGAAGTATATTTTCAAAAAAAAATGTTTATGGTTTTACTTTTTCTAGAGTCCAGAAACTAGTACTGAGTACACTAATGTAAAGACTTGCCAGAAGTTTAATGATGTGACCAAAAAAAGGAGGAGGGGATTAGTAATTTGGGTAAGAATGGATCATGCAAAATTCAACTACTTTGGGGAAAAAACACAGAAAGTTATTATTTTCTGATCACTCTTCCATTTCCTTGTAATAACATCCCTTTGATATTAGTTCATGCTGATGATTCTTAAAGCCAGAAAAAAAACTATGTAGTGTTCAAATCACACAACATCAGAAGAAGGTAATCATCCCACATTGATGATAACTGATCACCCAGGCTTTCAGTATATTATAAGACAAAAATTAACAAAAACAAAAATATTCTTGAGCTAGGGAGCAATAATACAGGAACAGAAGACGGGAGACTTAGACTGTAGTTCTGGCTTAATCACTGACATTTTATTTAACCTTGAATAAATCAATTAGCAAAGCCTTCATTTATAAATGTATGTATGTATGAACAAATTCATTTGTTAGTTTATGAAATATGTGAATGCCTATTGTGTACCTGGCGCTGTACTACATTCTGAGGATAAAACAATGAGCCAGACACAATCACTGTCTTCATGAAACCTATGGTCCAGTTTCTTCATATAAAATATGAGGAAATTTGATTAGGTATGCCCTTTTAATTAAGGTTTATCCCCTAAATCAGTAATTTTCAAACTTTTTACTGTCAGGATTCCTTTACACTCTTAAAAATTATTTAGGATCCTCAAAATCATTTGTTTTTGTGGATCATATCTATCAATATTTAACATATTATAAATTAAAACTGAAAATTTTTAGTATAGAGGCATATACAAGCATACAGAACTTGCTGACAGAGTGATGATGTCTTCACACATCCTAAAGTCTCTGGAAAACTCCACTGTACACATAGGAAAGAAAGAGAGTGAGGCAAAAAAGAAATCTTAGTTGTCATTATGAAAACAGTTTATACTTCACAGGCTCTCTGGAAGGGTCTTGGGAACCACCCAAGGGATCCCCAGACCACACTTTGAAAACCATGGCCCCAAAGTAGTAATTTTTATACTACTTCAATTGACTATTTCTCCCTTTAACTTCAGTCCCTTCCTCCCGACACCTGTGCCTTTGCTTTTAATGAGACATTAAATATGGTAATTTTTAAAACATTGTATATTTATTCACTAGTATATGATTATTGCCAAGAGCAGAAATAAAATATTATTGTATGATAATCATGAACTACAAATTTATAGGCAATCTAGAGGACATTTGCAGAACATTTGCAGCTCTGGAATATAGACTGAAATCAGTGGTCGTGAGGGATTTCTTGTAGATGGTCTTCATGTCAGTGTTGAGGTGAGAGCATTCATACTAAGGCAATGCCTCATAATAATGTCCAATTAATAAAGTTGGTGTATTCCATTTTCCTTTAGAGGTAAAATTAATCCAAGAAAACTTCAAAATATAATTTCTCCCCTCCCTTTTTCCCAAAATAGGAGCTCTAGTCTATTTATCACAGGTTTGAAATGCAGAAAATAGAAGTAAAGCTATAATTTGGCTTCCTCATTTTTCCATTGAAAAAAGATACCAGACTCAAAGACAATATTAAATTGTATAGATTGTGCCCTCCTCTTTTACTACAATTTTCACATGTTTGTATTTTAATTGTTTCCTTACTTGTCCTCCCATCTCTAACCCTCCATCCTGCAACAGACTGGGCTCTTTGACGACAGGGAATTATTTTGTTCTTCTTTTTATCTCTTCAGCTCTTGGTCCAGTACCTGGCACATTATTAGGTGGGCAAAAGGGTGTTTATTGAACAATCAAACCAATAAATGAATAAATGTCTCCTTAAATACCAGAAATGCCAACTTGCTAATTTTTCAGTAGGTTAAATTTGTATATTTATAGACTTCCCAAGTGACTCTGGTTGTGTTTTTAGTTTGATCTGACTGTGGTTCACAGCATTTCTATTGAGTTCCCTCTTCCTCAACCTGGCAGGGGAGATTGGTGTTGCAGGTCCCTGTGTTCTTACCACCCCAGTAGTTCTCTGGTAGAGCACTGAGCACTTTGAGCATCCCAGTGCAGCTTTCACATTTAATGATCTATGACTACCTAGATCTCTGGCTACTCACACCTTGTGACTCTTAATGGAAGCCCTGGGACCATGCTAAGGAGTTGCCATGCTGGCTGTGACACGACTACTGAAGGTGACAGAGCCCTTACCTAACACAAGTTCATATTTAGGTCAAACTAAGTTTAATGAGCATCAAATGTAGCCAGGGAGTAGAAAATAAATCTCAAAAGACGAGAGAGAAAGAGAGAGAGAGAGAGAGAGAGAGAGAGAGAGAGAGAGAGAGAGTGAGTTTAAGCAAGGCAAGGACAGAAAAATGTGCTTTGTCTTGACCTGATGGGGAGAACTATGAACTTATTATAAGGGTTGCAGTTTTCTCCTCTTTCTCTTCTTCTTTTTATAAAGTATTAAGGTTCTCAGTCTTCTTTCTCTCCTTGCTTTTTCCTCATACCAGCAAGAAGAATCTTTTCCCCAAAACTGGGGTAGAGTTTATCACCTCTGTTTAACCCAAGAAGGTATAATTCTTTGAGTAGCCCATGGAGGTGGGCCAGAAGTCAATCTATTTCCTAGAATACTCTCTCAAGATAACTAAGTTCCTTAGCTCCCCAGGAGCATCTGTGAGTTCCACAAGTAATTTCATAAAATTTATACCTTTATGTATGTTCTGTCTCATCTAATAACTACCATCTGAGTACTCCTTCAGTGTCTTCAGTTCTATAGTTCAAGTTTAGTGTTTACTGTTGAGTTTTTGATTATAATCAAGTTGGCATCGAGTGCCATCTAGAGTCTTAGGGGTTGACTTTTATACAGTATTCATGGGAGTTTTCTTTTCCCCCCTCTTCCCAGGGGGTTTTCTTTTACCTTTAAAAGGAATCTTTACATTATTCAAACTTGAAATCCTAGCTCAAATAATTTTCTTTTTCTATCAATAGCAAATAAGGATAGTCACTTAAGTCCTTTGCCATAAAGCCATGATTTGTGTTTGGAAAAAGTCTGATTCACTAATTTAGCCCTTTTTACTCTTGTAGCCCTTTTAAGTTTTCTTTCTATTTCTATTGAATGGATATGCAGTGAGACAGCATGAAGAAATGTCTCAGATTGCCTGATATATGTTATGCTAATCTTTACTTGGGCTCTCAAACTTGCTATAGCCACATCACCCCTGCTGGTTTATAGACTTCCACACCATTGCCCACCTCCCTGGATTAAGAAAGCACAAACTTCTGCCTGAAGCTGTAAATTTTCTTTCCCAAATCTAATGAAGTTAAACTTTAAAATTTACAAATGAGAAACTGAGCACAATAATAAATTTATTTTCTTTATTTGTGGTGACCAATTTTCTTCATGATGTTTTGATTTACTTTGGAGTAAGCACGTTTTCCAGAGCAGATGACAATACAGATGGACAAAGACATTGCTTTAGTTTTAACATTTTTGCCTTTACTATTATTAAGAGTTAAATTTTCCAGTAACCATCCACGCCCCAAGAGAAAATCTTGCAATTTTCAGGGTTTTGTTTTTAGGGAACTTTGGAACCCACAGAGACTCAGTATAAAGTATGTTTCTACAAATCAAAACAATTTTTTAAAATATTTTTAGATTTAGATTTTAAAATTTAAAGTCTTCAAACTGTTTTTTAAAATTTTAACTCTCTCTTTACTCAGATAGTGGCTTGGAAGTAGTAATATCCTTAGAAAAATCCAGTTCTCTCCAAGAGTGTTCAGAAAATGTTTTCTTATTTCCTTGGAATTGCCTAAAGCATTGTTTTTCATAATTCACAGAGGATTGGCTTTCAGAGAGGCATTCTGTTTCCAAATTCCTTTGTAAATTCCTAGAAAGATCCCTTTAAAAATATATTCATTTGTTCATTTATTCATTCATTTGTTCATTAAACACTTATTGATCACCTGGCTTATAATAGGTACTATGCCAGGAATTGGAGACAGAAAAAAATGGTGCTTTTTTATTTAAGGAAAAAAAGTTGAATTTTAGGACAAGGATTTTAAGATTATTATATCCAACCTACTCATAACCAGATGGAGAAACTGAGGCCCCAAAAGAGGTTAAATGCCTTCAATTAGAATTTTAAATAAAGAACACTTCATTTGCATTGAGATACTTTTGAAGCACCAAGTACTTCTTTATGTTAAGAATTATTTCTTAATGTTCTAAAATTAACAAATAAGGTCAGTGCTCCATTTCCTGGGTCAATGCCACAGTGGTGCCCTTTGTTCTTGGACCCAGTCCCTGGTCTGGCTTGGCAACTGAAAGACCCAATGACCTGCTTTTGGCAATTAGTATAGAAGTTTTAGTGTCTACTGACTAAATGTACTTTGGATGCCCATTTGCTCAGACATTGGGTGCCAGTCTTTTGTTATAGAACATCACTATTTAGCTCATTTTTCAATATTCTAAATTATGTATCTATATTCTTGAAATTTAAAACTAATAAGTCAGTAGTTTCTAATAATTTTAACCATAAAGTATTCTATCTTTGACTTTCTAATTAGTTTAAAAATAGATATAACTTTGAATTATAGTAAAAAATTTTCATTTATTTAGATTTAACATGAACATTCTGGCCCCTGCTGGGAACTCTAAGTACTACATCACTTCTGCTATCAGTTTTTCTAAGGTCGTAAGGACTTCAGTTTAAACCTTGAATTCAGTTTTATATATTTTCTGTTTTTGTAACATGAAGAATTTTACTGAATAAAATCTACAAGTAAGGCATTACTATGATAATACTCAAAATCAATGTTAAATGTTGGCTATTTTTACATGAAACAATGAATTTAAATCCCTCAGTAATACAATAAAATTTTCTGCCTTAATTTTAAAAATATAGAAATCTAATATTTATTTTTTATCCCTATTCAAATTCAGAGGAAAAATCCGATGGAAGGAACAGGTGAAATTCAAATACTTGATAAAGTATGATGTGGCAAAGAGTCCTTACTTAGAATTTCATTTCATCAAATACTTATGAACACCCACTGTTTGATTATGAGTAAGCATTGAATATGCAGTCATGCGCCACATAGTGACATCAATGGACCACGTATGTGACAGTAGTCCCATAAGATTATAATGGAACTGAAAAATTGCTATTTCCTAGTGATGTCTTGATGATCCTGACCCTGTGTAGGCCTAGGCTAATGTGTGTATTTGTGTCTTAGTTTTTAACAAAAAAATTTAAAAATTAAAAAAAAAAAATGAAAAAATTTAAAAATGGAAAAAAGTTTATAGAATAAAGATATAAAGAAAGAAAATATTTTTGTACAGCTGTACAATGTGTTTTAAGCCAAGTGTTATGAAAGAGTCAAAAATTTTTAAAAAAATTAAAAAGTTTATAAAGTAAAAATGTTATAAGCTAAAGTTAACTTATTATTGAAGAAAGAAAAAATTTTAAAATTAACTTAGTGTAGCCTGAATGTATGGTATTTACAAAGTCTGTAAGTAATGTGCTATAATGTTCTAGGCCTTTACATTCATTCACGCACTCACTGACTCACCTACAGCAACTTTCAGTCTTGCAAACTCTATTCATCGTAAGTGCCCTATATAGGCATAATATTTTTTGTCTTTTATACCATATTTTTACTGTACGTTTTCTATGTTACATGTTCAGATACAAAAATACTCATTATTGTATGACAGTTACCTATAGTATTCAGTATGGTATCATGCTAGGAGTCTAGGAGCAATAGGCTGTACCATGTAGCCTAGGTGTGTAGTAGGCTATACCATCTAGGTTTGTGTAAGTACTATGTTGCACAGCAATGAAACTGCCTAAAGACCCATTTCGCAGAACATATATTCATTGTTAAGCAACACATGACTGTATTTATATGAAACATTGCCATACGCCCAACCCCCAATGGAGGGTAGGTAACAGTTAAAAAATAGCACTTCAGCAAGTGCAAGATTATGGAATGGAACATGGACTGTAGGACAAACCAACTGTTTCTTGAGTGTGGTTGAAATGACTTGTATGCATAGGAGACTTAGGAGCAGGGAGTGGAGGGCAGATGGGAGACTGGGAACAGGATTATAAAACTTTTCCATTCAAAAATCCCTGAATAAATAAAGACTTTTGCCCTGGAAGTCTCTTACGAGCTCTTTGACTTTGGGCAAATTATTAATATTAACGTTTATTTCCTCATCTGCAAAATGGAAACGTTAGTCAGGTGGTGAGAACTAAATGAGATAATGTAAAGTGCCAAGAACACTACCTGGTACTGAGTAAGTGCCTCATAAATATTGAATATTAAAATACTAATAACAATGATATCACTAGTACCTAATAGTATTTATATCATTAATATTAATTTGTATTATAAATCTTTGTAAAATTGAAGATTTACAAATTAAACTGGTGAAGTGAGGGCATATGATTTACACAAGAAAGAGATGCAAAACAAAGTGACTAGAAAACTAGAAAAAAATAGGAAAAGCTATAATAGGAAAATTCTAACAAAAAGAAAATTGGGGTCATGATATTAGTTTCAGGCAGGATTGAATTTAAGGCAGAAAGTATAAAACAAATCAAAGAAGGAAATTTTATCGATAGTACAGGAAACAATCTACAGAGAGGATATACCTTTCATAAATCTTAAAGCACTGAATGATATCATGATAAAAATAAATTTTTAAAAACTGTAGAATTAAAGGAGAAATGCTAAACAAAATAGTAATAAATCTTCATTCACTACGTGGCTCAAGTAGGCAAAAGTTAGTAAGGGTATAAAGTGTTTGAACAGTGAGATTAATGAGATTGATGAAAAAGATTTGTATTGAACTCTATATCCTGATAACTGAAAATCAATCTTATTTTTGAAAGCCCATGAAACATTTACCAAATCGACTCTCTATTGGTCAACAAAAAATCTTTTAGCAAATTCCAAAAATTGGTAATAATCCAAACCACATTCTGTAATCACAGTGTAATTAAATAAAAATGAATAGCCAAAATAAAAATCAACATATCCTCTACTACTTGGAAATATAAAAATTATTTAAAACAACCTTTGGTTCAAAAGATGAAACAAAGCTGACATTGCAGAATGTGTACAAAATAACAGTTAAAGCATTACATACCAAAACCTGTAGAAGAAACTACTGCTGTGTTTAGCAGATATTCATAGCTTCAAATATGTATTACTAAAGAAGAAGGTATGAAGATAACATATTATTTAACTAAAAAAGTTAGAAAATGAACTATAAAATATGCTGTAAATTAAACCTGAAAAAGCAGAAGTAAAAAGGTAAAATTATAAATTGAGTCAGAAACAACAAATTAATAGAATTGATAACAAATCTATGACATGTTTCCTTATAGAAAGAAAAAATAATAAAACACTAGCTTAACTTAGCTTAAATAATCAATGTAGAGAAAGCACAAATACTATAAATTGGACAGAGAAAGATAAATGATTTACAGACACGTGAGAAAATTAAAGCATTAAAAGAGTTTACTATAAACGTATTATGCAAATAAATTTGAAGGCCTATATGAAATTAAGATATATAGATGTTCTGGAAAAACACAACCAAAGAAGAAAGTGGAATACTCTCTGAAAAGTGCCAGCTGGTAGATGATTCTTCCAGTCTTTGAAGGACAGATAATATAGAACAGTATTTTTCAAAATAGTGTTTTAAGATCAGCATTTTTTTACTGAAATAGAATAGAATAATAATAGTATAGAGTGCACACTCAGAGTAAAGGGCAAATATTATATGAAACTTTTGTATTAGTGGATATGCCAGGTCTCCTTTTGAAGTTGTGTTTCTTACCATGGGTCACTGTCAAAACACTCTAAAAACCACCATATGAGAATTAAAATAAATAAAGAATAAAAATAAATATAGAAAGTTCACCAAAAAATTGTAGCTGCCATAATAATTATGCTTAAAGGTTGCAATGAAAGCAAGAAAAGAATACTGATCTAAAATTTTAAATATTAGCAAATAAAAGCCTGCAGTACATTGAATGAACCATGTAATAACCAAGCCTGCTCGATCTAGTAGCGCAAACATGGCTCAATATCTGAAATTTATTAACATCTTTCAACATATTAATAGGTAAAAGGAAGGGGGAAAGCATGACAATTTTAATAGATTCCTACTACTTGATATAATTTGAATTCTTTAATCAGGCAATTCCTTATTTAACAACTTTCAGTAAAATACGAGTAGATGCGTATTTTCTGGAAGTGATAAACCAGCATTGTGCTTAACGATGGAACACTATACATGTTCCCATTAAAATGAGAAATATATTAAGGATACCCTCAATCACAGCTATTATTTGTTATTTTTGTGGAAGTATTAGCCAATACAAATAGACAAAATAGTGGAATAAGAGGCATAAATATAGGAGAAGAAAAAGCAAAACTGTCATCATTTTTGCAGATGGTATAATTTAATGCCTGAAAAAAATGTGAAGAATCAACTGAAAAAAATTCAGTGTAATTTAAATTCAGTTTGTAACATGTTTCAAAATTAATACTCTGCAATCACAGATTTTCTTTATACAAAAAGTAATCAGGAAATACAATGAAGAAAAAGAGGCCATTCAAAATAACATCCAAAACTAAACCAAATGAAGTGAAAACACCCAAGGAGAACTCAGCTAGACGTATGCAGGCCCTGTGTTAGTAGTTTTTAACCCTGACTGGGGTTAAGCTCTTACTAAATACGCAATGCCTAGACCAACTAAATTTTTGGTGATGGAGGCCTAGATATGTATATATATATTTTTTTCGAGATAGGGTCTCACTCTGTTGCCTGGGCTACTGTGGCATCATTACAGCTCACTGCAACCTCAAACTCCTGGGCTCAAGCGATCCTCTTGCCTCAGCCTCCTGAGTACCTGGGACTACAGGTGTAAGGCACCACACCCAGATAATTTTTCTGTTTTTAGTAGAGATGGGGTCTCACTCTTGTTCAGACTGGTCTCTCATTCTTGAGTTCAAGCAATCCTGCCTCGGCCTCCCAGAGTGCTAGGATTATAGGTATGAGGATATCTATAATTTTTTTAAACCATCCAAGTGATTGCAATATATAACCAGGGTAAAGAACCACTACTCCATATGAAGAAAATACTAAAACTCAAATACTAACTTGAAAGCCACACCCTTTTCTTGAATAGGCAGACTCAAATCAATATTGTATAAATGCCGTTTATAAATGCAATGTAATTTCCAATTAAAATACCAATAGGTTTTTAAACATAACAAATATTTTAAAGTAGCCTGGTAATTATTGATTAAAGAAAAGAAATGAGAGGGGACTAGCATTAATGGATATGAAAATATTTAAGGTATAGTAATTTAAAATACCACAGTATTGACAGAGGAATAAAAAGATAGAGAAAAAGTGTGAAAAATAGATCCAAGCACATAGGAAAACTATGTAAGTGCTAAAAGTGTCATTTTAAGTTAGGCCATTAAGTAGATGAACTATATAATAAATGGTAATAGGACAGAAAAATAGTCCTCTGACCCCTGGCCACTAGACTGTAAGCTCCGTGAAGACAGGAACAATTTTATATTTATCAAATACTGAAATATCAAAAATGAAACCAGAAAAGTATGAGAAGAAAATTTGAGTGGGTATTATGCACTATGATGTAGATATTAGTGTCAAACATTCTAAGCATGTATATGTGCAAGAATTTGTTTGAGGTTCTTTGCCATGATGAAATTTAAAATTAGCTCGTCATTTTTATCAGTCTTTCCTGTTGTAGCTTGATAAATGTGTTTAGATAAAAAATTTAAATTCCAACATTGCAAAGAAAACTTCAAAGTCATGCATAATACAAAATATTTTCTAACGTTTCTTGTGATTATTTCTTTGAACTATGGGTTATTTAGAAGTATGTTTAATTTTCAAATATTTAGGTATTTTCCAGGTATATTTTTGTTACTCGTTTCTCATTTAATTCTGTTGTAATGAGAGAACATACTCTGTATTATTTCAATCCTTTTATGTTTATTAAAACTGGTTTTATGACCCACCATAAGGTCTGTCTTGGCGAATGTTCCATGAGCACTTGAAAAGAATTTGTATTCTGTTGTTGTCACGTGTATGATTCTATAAATGTCAATTAAGTTGAGTAGGTTTGTTTAAGTTCTGTAGATCCTTACTTATTTTCTGTCTGCTTGTTCTATCAGTTACTAAGAGAGGAGTATTGAAGTATCCAACTATAATGATGAATTTCAATATTTCTTTTTTCATTTCTGTCAGTTTCTGCTTCATGTATTTTGAAGCTCTGTAATTAGATGCATACATACCTATGATTGTTACATTTTCATGATGAATTAAATCAACTTTTTCATATTAAGAAATCTTCCTGTTTATCTCTGGTAATATTCCTTGTCCTGAAATCCACTGTCTGATATTAATATAGCCATTCTGGCTTTCCTAGGATTACTGTTTGTATGTTATATATTTTTCCATTCATTTGCTTTCAACCTATCCATGTCTTTATTTTCAAAGTGGGTTTTGACCACATATAGTTGTGTCTTGTTTTTTTATTCAGTCTTGCACCTTCTGCCTTTGATTGGCGTGTTTCAATTGTTTACACTTCATGTGTTTATCAATATGATTTGGTTTAAGTCTAGTGGCTTGCTATTTTTGTCCCATCTGTTCTTTGTTCCATTTTTCTTCTTTTTCTGTCTTCTTTCAGATTGACTATTTTTTAGTGTTTCATTTTGTCTCCACTACTGATTTATTCACTATGCCTGATTGTTTTATATATGTAGTGGTTGTTCTAGAGTTTATAATATGCATCTTTAATTTATCATAGTCTACCTTCAAATTATATTTTACTGCTTCATGCATAATGTAAAAACCCTAAAACAATATACTTCCATTTCTCCTCTCCACACGTTGTGACTGCTGTCATACATTTTGCTTCTTCCTATGTTATACATTCCCTAATACATTGTTACCATTTTTGCCTTGAACAATTTTCTATAAAAGTTTTATATATTTATGCATATATTTATAATTTCCAGTGCTCTTTATTTCCTGTGGATACCAGTGTTTCTCAACCACAGCACTATTGACATTTTGGGCTGGATGATTCTTTGTTATGGGGAGCTATCCTACGTACTGTAGGATGTTTAGCAGTGTTCCTGGCTCAATTTATTAGATGCCAGTAACAACTCTCCCCCATGTCATGCCCAGCAAAAATGTCTTCGGACATTGCCAAATGTCCCTTGGGGGGCAAACTCTCCCCACTGGAGAACTACTGTTCAAGATTGAAGTGTCTATATATAATGTTTTCTTAAGCCTGAAAAAAATCCTTTAGCATTTCTTTGACTTCAGGACTATTGATGACAAATTCTCTCAGCTTTTGTTTATCTGTAGAAGACATTATTTCAGTTTTATTTTTGAGGAATATTTTCACTGAATATAGAATTCTATATTATCAGTATTTTTCTTTAAGCACTTTAAAGATGTCATTTCATTGTTCTTCGGATTGTATTGCATCTGACAAGAAATCAATGGTAATTCTTATCAGTATCCTGTGCGTATGTAGTGTGTCTTTTTGGCTACTTTTCAGATTTTCTCTTTATCAAGGGTTCTCAGCAATTCTGTTTTGATGTGCCTTCGTGTGGCTTTCTTTGAGTTATTCCTGCTAGGGAGCCATTGAGTGTTTTGGATTTGCGGTTTATGGTTTTCATTAAATTTGGGAGAAAATTAGTCATTATTTATTCGCATATTATTTTCTAGGACTATAATGACATGCATATTAATTGGACAACTTAATATTGTCCCACAAGTCACAGAGGCTCTGTTCATAATATTTTTCAGTCTTGTTTTATTTCTGTGCTCCAGTTTTTTTAAAATATATTTTCTTTTACTTTAAACATTGAGATTAACAAGGAATGTGCTCCAGTTTTGATAGCCTCCATTGCTATTTCTTCTATTTCACTGATTTTTTTCCACAGTGTCTAATTGTCTACTAATCGCATCAAGTGAATTTTTCATTTCAGATATTATATGTCATCCCTGGAAAATCCATTTTTATGTCTTCCATTTCCTTCCTTATTATGTTAATGTTTTCCTTTCAAACCTTGAGCATATTTATAATGGCTGGTTTTTTTTGTTTGTTTTTTTTTTGAGACAGAGTCTCACTCTGTTGCCCGGGCTAGAGTGAGTGCCGTGGTGTCAGCTTAGCTCACAGCAACCTCAAACTCCTGGGCTCAAGCGATCCTCCTGCCTCAGCCTCCCAAGTAGCTGGGACTACAGGCATGCGCCACCATGCCTGGCTCATTTTTTCTATATATATCTTTAGTTGGCCAATTAATTTCTTTCTTTCTATTTATAGTAGAGA